>CM077163.1:59163061-59277132 GCA_039583875.1 Platanthera guangdongensis
TTTTACAAGGAATTATTACTGAATCTTCTTTGACAGGCATTGATGCATCATTCAGAAGAAGAAGAACAATCACCATTCAGTATCAAGAATGCTGTTCTTCTTTCACATTACAGGCTCCATGACTTTTCAAGAGACAACTAATCTTTATCAGTCATAAAAGCTGTGGAGACATCATAACTGTGAAGGCCTATCACCCTGCAGCAAAGCGATCCTGCCAACTCTGAACCATTCTCCATTTGGCTACGTGATATCATGAATCCACAAGTCCTTCTCAATTTTCCATTGAAAAAGAGAAGACAAAAATCACTCTCTTCAACCCTTCCTGAATAAAGGGTTTCATGTAACGGCCAGCCATACAACCTGGGAACCTCCAGCTGGAAACGCCGGCCTACGCAGGGACCAGACCCGGGCCCACCACTGGTAGTCAGCCTTCACATTCAAGCCTGCAGGCCATGCACCCCAACCCCTCTACCAGCCCACCGGCGGGTTGTTGGTGGCCGCAGCCTCCCTTTGATGAGGTAAACTCGATAGTCAAGCCCGCACTACGGGACTTCCCAGGAGGTCACCCATCACAGTACTACTCCAGCCCGAGCACGCTTAACTATGGAGTTCTTTCAACTCTCATCACCAATTGAGCTGCAGCTCAATTGGATGAGAGTTGAAAGAACTCCATAGTTAAGCGTGCTCGGGCTGGAGTAGTACTGTGATGGGTGACCTCCTGGGAAGTCCCCGTAGTGCGGGCTTGACTATCGAGTTTACCTCATCAAAGGGAGGCTGCGGCCACCAACAACCCGCCGGTGGGCTGGAGAGGGGTTGGGTGCATGGCCTGCAGGCTTGAATGTGAAAGGCTGACTACCAGTGGTGGGCCCGGGTCTGGACCCTGTAGGCCGGCGGTTCAGCTGGGTCCCATGTTGATGGGCCTGGACCGTTACAAAAAGTGCACTGCGAGATCTTTTCCGATCACAAAAACTTGAAAGTATGTTCACACTCAGAAGGAGTTGAACCTGAGACAACGGCGGTGGTTGGAATTTCTATGCGACTATGAGTTCACCATGAACTACCACCCGCGGGAAAGCGAACTCGGTAGCCGATGCCTTGAGTAGAAAAGTGCCAGGCTCTAGCCCAGAGTCGCGGCTGATGAGTATGGAGTTGGCTCGATGATCGAGGAGATGGAAATTACTCTAGTATTCAAGGATCCTTCAGCAGAGTATGCGGAGTATTTGGCCAACATGGAGCATAATTTGTGATATCCGAGATCGGATTCGGGTGGAGCAAGGAATGGATGCGTCTTGGCCCCGCAATCAAGGCAATTGAAGATAGGACCACCGATGAGTACACACTCAAAGACGGCCTCGTTTATTTTCGTGGCCGACTTTATATTCCCAGGGCGGCAAAATTCGGGAAGATATATTGAGAGAGGCGCATTCCTCTCAATATTCAGTGCATCCGGGTATTGCTAAGATGTACGCCTGACTGCGGAAGACCATGTGTTGGCCGGGATGAAGAAGGATGTTCGCTACTATGTTACACATTGCGAAGCGTGTCAAAGAGTGAAGGCTGAATGCAGGAGTCCCGGTGGTTTGTTGCAGTCGCTGCCCATCCCCGAATGGAAGTTCGAGGATATCTCCATGGACTTTGTTCATGGGTTACCTCGTTCCGCTCCGGGAATGATTCGGTGTGGGTTGTTTGTGGATCGACTAACAAAGGTGGCCCGGTTCATTCCAATGAAGAAGGAAGCACACGTGGGTGTTTTGGTACGCCTTTTTGTGGAGCAATTTGTACGGTATCATGGCGTGCCCAAGACAATTGTTTCGGATAGGGATGGTCGGTTTACATCCAATGAGTGGAAGGCGGTACAGGCGTATTTGGGCTCACGCCTAACCTTTAGTACCGCATTTCATCCACAGACTGACGGGCAGTCAGAGCGGACCATCAGAACGCTGGAGGATTTGTTGAGGCTATGTGTGTTGGACAGAGGAGAGCCATGGGAAAGACTCTTGCCCCTGGTGGAATTCTCCTACAACAAATAGTCATCAAGCAAGCATCGGTATGGCGCCCCATGAAGCCCTTTACGGAAGAAGGTGCAGGACTCCCTTGTCTTGGGTGCAAGATGAAGATCCGAAGGCATTGGGAAACGAATACATAGATGATACTGATGCGGCGGTCAGATTGATACGGGATCGCATGTTGGAGGCTCAAAGTCGACAGGCGAAATATTATAATAAAAAGCATCGGATGGTGGAGTTCCAGGTGGGCGAAAAAGTGTTCCTCAAAATTCGGCCGATGCATGGAGTGTCGCGGTGTGCGTGGAGTGAAAAAGCTCAGCCCAAGGTATGTTGGGCCTTATACTATATTGGAAAGGATCGGCCCGTTGGCCTATCGGTTGGAGTTACCGCCAGAACTAGAAAATCTCCACGACGTGTTCCATGTGTCGTCGCTTCGAAAAGCACTGTTGCGGCCCGACCAGTATATTCCCACTACTGATGGCGCAGTAGCATCAGATAGGTCTGTGCGACTACAGCCGGTGCGGATTGTTGATAGCGAGACAAGGACTTTGCGCCGCAAAAGTGTACCCTTAGTGAAGGTGCAATGGATGAATCATGGGAAGGAGGAGTACACCTGGGAGCCAATGGATTTGATGCAGCAACGCTACCCGGAGTTGTTTGCCCAAGGTAATCTTATTTAAAAACATATAATAAACTTCCTGTTAAGCTTTTCTCCACACAGCCTAAGCCTGATTTCGGGGACGAAATCTTTTATTTTGTTTATAGGATTTGTAACGTCCCGAATCGCTCTAGGCCCCTAGTGTGTGTGTTTTGAGTCAGGAGGGTTGACTCAAGTCCTGAGAAGAGATGACACGGGTAGTGACACGGCCGTGTCCCTACCCGTGTGCGTCGAGTTGAGCTCGACGAGCCGTGTCGAGATCGTCGAGAGTCGTCGAGAATCGTCGAGTGGGGAACACGGGTAGTGACACGGCCGTGTCCCTACCCATGTGCATCGAGTTGAGCTCGACGAGCCGTGTCGAAATCGTCGAGAGTCGTCGAGAATCGTCGAGTGGGAAACACGGGTAGTGACACGGCCGTGTCCCTACCCGTGTGCGCCGAGTTGGGCCCGACGAGAAGTGGCGAGATGTAACTGAAGATGCACACGGCCAATGACACGGCCAGGCACACGGCCGTGTCATGTGAACACGGGTTGGGACACGGCCGTGTCCCTACCCGTGTCAAACAGTGAACCGACATGGAAACCGCCACGGCCGTTTCGCGGAAGCAGGACACGGGTACGGACACGGCCGTGTCCCTACCCGTGTCACATTTTGCTTATAAGGGGCAGAGAAACCCTAGCCGTTTTCATTCTCTTTTCCTTCCCCTATTTCCTGTGAGACTTCCTGGTGAGAGAAAAACTGCAGGAGCAAGTTTTACCGAAGGAGATCCGCCATCGCCGCGAAAGAGAAGATGCCGCCAAGGAGAACTACGCGATCCATGGCCGGAAATGGTGGTACCGCTGGAGTCAACGTGAGTTTCCTACCCTCACCCTTGGTGCTAGATCTTAGATAATTAGGAGAGACATCGGTTCAAGAGAACTTGATGGTGAGGAGAAGATTTCTAGGTTAGGCCATGCTAGGATTTGAATCCTAGATTTTAGATCTCTTCAACCCTTCCCCTTTTCTTCAATATGACGATGGGTGGATGGTCTCGTGAGGAGTTTATGGCCTTTGAGGTTGAATAAGGGAGGAGAATAATTCTGGAAAATTTAGGAACGATCGCCTTGATGAGGAAGACGAACCGATGCCGTTCATTTTCTTTAAGATGCGCGCAGAATCTGTATTCTGCGCGCAGCGATCTTCTAGGCCCTTTTATGTAGGATATGTGCAGATCTGGGCTTTTGGCCAAACACGAAAGTTGTAGCCCTTGGAAATACCTTTCCAACGAGTGGTTGCACGACTTCAGGTGATGTCTGTGGCCCCGGGAAAACCAAATCGAGTAGGCCGTGTGCTAATGCTACCGCAAGGCGTCTTGTGGTACAGGTTAGCCCGTGTGCTAATGCTACCGCAAGGCGGCTGTTCTGGGCATAAGACTCCCTCTTCGTGCCGTGTTTTGGGATCCGGGGAGGGGGGGTCTTACAAATGGTATCAGTTTGCCACGATCCTCAACTACGAAGTCATTCAACAATGGTGCCACCCCCGTTTGGTTAGTCAGTTTGGGGACAAACTGACTTAGCGGAAGCAGTGGTGTGCCCATATGTAATTCACATTAAGTTTGTCCAACTTTGACCCTACGATTAGCCAACCTGACCACAAATTTGTCGTGTACGTGTAGGTTCCACTGCATGTTGAGCCGATGAGGGGTACTCCTACCCCTCCCATACCCACTCAGTTCCAACAGTCTGAGTTGGGGCAAACACTCACCGCCATTCTTGATGCTTTTAAGGCACAGCAGGCTCCGGTGCAACAACAGGCCCCGAGCTCCAACTGGCTGAGCACCTTTCGGGCTCTCTCCCCTCCCGTCTACCTTGGGACGGAGTCAGCCGTACGTACAGAGGAATGGCTAGACACGATACAAGAGTTGTTGGCTGGAATCCGTTGCCCGGCCAACATGGCAGTAACATTGGCAGTGTCTGTCTTGGACTTACATGCGAAGAGGTGGTGGAAGTCCCTCATGGGCTCTACCTTCCAAGGCCGGATCTACACAGAGATAAGTTGGAGTGAATTCTCGGAGGTTTTCTTGGAGCACTTTATCCCTACATCGGCCCGAGATGAGCTTGAGCAGAGGTTCATTCTACTAAAGCAGGGATCAAAGTCGGTTACAGAATACCAGCGGGAATTCCAGCATCTCGCAAGGTTTGCGGACTCTTATGAGTTGGATGACAGAGGTTATGCCAAGCGCTTCTATAAAGGGCTGCGAGATCCCCTAAGGCAGTCCCTTTTGTTTATAGCGGATGGTAGCTTGGCGGAGATCATTGATATGGCGAAAAGATTGGAGGCGGACCACATGGGATGTAGTAAGAGGCCTGCGGAGACGTGATGGAAGCCGGCCCAAGTAATAGAAGGAGACGGGACTTCAGAGGAGGAAGAGGTTATCAAAGAGGTGGAGGGCGTGTCCACCGAAACTATAGGGTGGAGCATCCAGTTCCGCAGCCGCCTGCGTTGCCCCCACCCCCACAGCCTCAGCGATTTCAACAACCTGAAGGGCGTCGTGGTCTGGTGTGCTTCGAATGCAACCAGCCGGGCCACATCCGACGTTTTTGCCCACAGCTATATGGGAACGTCCCTCCTGCTCTCCCTCCTGCTCTCCCTCCACCAGCTCCACGAGGACGGGGATATATGCATGGTCGAGGACGAGGACCGCCAAGAGGAAACCCCGGACCGGTCCGGGATCAGGTGTACGCGCTTGACATGGCGCAGGAAAGGAACCCACAAGATGTGATTGCAGGTATGATTTAATTAATTTACATATCTGCATGGTTTAACACGAATTGAATAGAACTTATTAGACACTAGCAATAAGTTTTGGTCGTTGACACTTAGGCACCGTGATTATTGGCGGGAAGACGGCCTATGCGCTGTTCGATACCGGTGCCTCACACTCTTTTGTGTCCGAAGATTTCATAAAAGACGTGGGTGATGTTCATTACTTCACGGAATAGCCCGACGTGTACGCCTTCCGGACGGCTCGGAGATGATCGCGACCGCCAAGTGCGAGTTGGAGTTATTTATTGATGGGAAGGCCTTTGATACACCGCCACGGTTCTGAGAATGCCGAGTTTGACATCATTTTGGGCATGGCATGGCTGGATTGGCACTTCGCGAGGATCGACTGCGCGGAGAAGCGGATCTATTTGAGGCATGGAGACTCTGACGTCATCTTCCAAGGTATTGGCTTCGCGCCACGTATGATATTATCTTCTATCCAGGTTGTAAAGCTCATATGAAGGGGGACGAGGTCTTCATGATCTGGTTCGAGTTGAAGGAGGAAGCGTTGGAATTAAAGGATGTACGGGTTGTTGCGGGACTTTCCCGAGGTATTTCCTGAGAAGCTACCAGGATTACCGCCGCATAGGGAGGTCGATTTCCAGATTAATTTAGTACCAGGTGCCAAGCCTGTATCTAAGGCTCCGTACAGAATGGCCCCGAAAGAACTCGCTGAGTTTAGAGTTCAACTGCAAGAACTAGTAGATTCAGGGTTCGTTCGCCCCAGTTCGTCACCGTGGGGTGCCCCCGTATTGTTCGTAAAGAAGAAGGATGGAACCCTGCGATTGTGCATAGATTATCGGGAACTCAATCGATTGACGGTGCGGAACACTTATCCGCTACCTCGGATCGACGAGTTGTTCGATCAATTAGTGGGAGCGCATTGGTTCTCTAAATTAGACTTGCGCTCTGGATACTATCAGTTGAGGATACAAGAGGGGGACATTCAGAAAACAGCCTTCAGTTCGAGATATGGTTTGTATGAGTTCACAGTAATGCCATTTGGGCTCACGAATGCACCTTCGGCCTTCATGAGCCTGATGAACAAGGTGTTTGAACCATACTTGGACATCTTCGTCATCGTTTTCATCGACGACATCTTAGTCTACTCAAAGACGGAGGAGGAGCATGTCGAGCACCTGACCTTAGTTTTGAAGAAATTGAAGGAGCACGCCTTGTATGCCAAGTTTAGCAAGTGTGAATTCTGGCTTAAGGAGGTTGCCTTCTTGGGGCATGTGATCAGTGGAGCAGGATTAGCTGTGGACCCAGCTAAGGTGCGGGCCGTGAAGGAGTGGTCGCCCTTGAAGTCGGCGGCCGATGTACGAAGCTTTCTTGGACTTGCTGGCTACTACCGCAAGTTCGTGAAAGGATTCTCCAAGATTGCCCTTCCTCTTACCTCCTTGACGAAGAAGGGTGTGCCCTTTGAGTGGACACCTCAATGTGAAGCAGCATTTCAAGAGTTGAAGGATAGGCTTACCTCCGCCCCCATCCTTGCACTTCCGTCGGGGAAGGAAGGATTTCAGGTTTACACGGACGCGTCATATCAAGGGATGGGTGCGGTGCTGATGCAGCACGGGCATGTGATCGCTTATGCTTCAAGGCAGTTAAAGAAACATGAAATCAATTACCCGGTTCATGATTTGGAGTTGGGAGCAGTGGTGTTCGCTTTGAAGGTCTGGAGACATTATTTATATGGCGTGCACTGCGAGATCTTTTCCGATCACAAAAACTTGAAGTATGTTCACACTCAGAAGGAGTTGAACCTGAGACAACGGCGGTGGTTGGAATTTCTATGCGACTATGAGTTCACCATGAACTACCACCCCGGGAAAGCGAACTCGGTAGCCGATGCCTTGAGTAGAAAAGTGCCAGGCTCTAGCCCAGAGTCGCGGCTGATGAGTATGGAGTTGGCTCGGATGATCGAGGAGATGGAAATTACTCTAGTATTCAAGGATCCTTCAGCAGAGTATGCGGAGTATTTGGCCAACATGAGCATAATTTGTGATATCCGAGATCGGATTCGGGTGGAGCAAGGAATGGATGCGTCCTTGGCCCCGGCAATCAAGGCAATTGAAGATAGGACCACCGATGAGTACACACTCAAAGACGGCCTCGTTTATTTTCGTGGCCGACTTTATATTCCCAAGGGCGGCAAAATTCGGGAAGATATATTGAGAGAGGCGCATTCCTCTCAATATTCAGTGCATCCGGGTATTGCTAAGATGTACGCCGGACTGCGGAAGACCATGTGTTGGCCGGGAATGAAGAAGGATGTTCGCTACTATGTTACACATTGCGAAGCGTGTCAAAGAGTGAAGGCTGAATGCAGGAGTCCCGGTGGTTTGTTGCAGTCGCTGCCCATCCCCGAATGGAAGTTCGAGGATATCTCCATGGACTTTGTTCATGGGTTACCTCGTTCCCGCTCCGGGAATGATTCGGTGTGGGTTGTTGTGGATCGACTAACAAAGGTGGCCCGGTTCATTCCAATGAAGAAGGAAGCACACGTGGGTGTTTTGGTACGCCTTTTTGTGGAGCAATTTGTACGGTATCATGGCGTGCCCAAGACAATTGTTTCGGATAGGGATGGTCGGTTTACATCCAATGAGTGGAAGGCGGTACAGGCGTATTTGGGCTCACGCCTAACCTTTAGTACCGCATTTCATCCACAGACTGACGGGCAGTCAGAGCGGACCATCAGAACGCTGGAGGATTTGTTGAGGCTATGTGTGTTGGACAGCGGAGAGCCATGGGAAAGACTCTTGCCCCTGGTGGAATTCTCCTACAACAATAGTCATCAAGCAAGCATCGGTATGGCGCCCCATGAAGCCCTTTACGGAAGAAGGTGCAGGACTCCCTTGTCTTGGGTGCAAGATGAAGATCCGAAGGCATTGGGAAACGAATACATAGATGATACTGATGCGGCGGTCAGATTGATACAGGATCGCATGTTGGAGGCTCAAAGTCGACAGGCGAAATATTATAATAAAATGCATCGGATGGTGGAGTTCCAGGTGGGCGAAAAAGTGTTCCTCAAAATTCGGCCGATGCATGGAGTGTCGCGGGTGCGTGGAGTGAAAAAGCTCAGCCCAAGGTATGTTGGGCCTTATACTATATTGGAAAGGATCGGCCCGTTGGCCTATCGGTTGGAGTTACCGCCAGAACTAGAAAATCTCCACGACGTGTTCCATGTGTCGTCGCTTCGAAAAGCACTGTTGCGGCCCGACCAGTATATTCCCACTACTGATGGCGCAGTAGCATCAGATAGGTCTGTGCGATTACAGCCGGTGCGGATTGTTGATAGCGAGACAAGGACTTTGCGCCGCAAAAGTGTACCCTTAGTGAAGGTGCAATGGATGAATCATGGGAAGGAGGAGTACACCTGGGAGCCAATGGATTTGATGCAGCAACGCTACCCGGAGTTGTTTGCCCAAGGTAATCTTATTTAAAAACATATAATAAACTTCCTGTTAAGCTTTTCTCCACACAGCCTAAGCCTGATTTCGGGGACGAAATCTTTTATTTTGTTTATAGGATTTGTAACGTCCCGAATCGCTCTAGGCCCCTAGTGTGTGTGTTTTGAGTCAGGAGGGTTGACTCAAGTCCTGAGAAGAGATGACACGGGTAGTGACACGGCCGTGTCCCTACCCGTGTGCGTCGAGTTGAGCTCGACGAGCCGTGTCGAGATCGTCGAGAGTCGTCGAGAATCGTCGAGTGGGGAACACGGGTAGTGACATGGCCGTGTCCCTACCCGTGTGCATCGAGTTGAGCTCGACGAGCCGTGTCGAAATCGTCGAGAGTCGTCGAGAATCGTCGAGTGGGGAACACGGGTAGTGACACGGCCGTGTCCCTACCCGTGTGCGCCGAGTTGGGCCCGACGAGAAGTGGCGAGATGTAACTGAAGATGCACACGGCCAATGACACGGCCAGGCACACGGCCGTGTCATGTGAACACGGGTTGGGACACGGCCGTGTCCCTACCCGTGTCAAACAGTGAACCGACATGGAAACCGCCACGGCCGTTTCGCGGAAGCAGGACACGGGTACGGACACGGCCGTGTCCCTACCCGTGTCACATTTTGCTTATAAGGGGCAGAGAAACCCTAGCCGTTTTTCATTCTCTTTTCCTTCCCCTATTTCCTGTGAGACTTCCTGGTGAGATAAAAACTGCAGGAGCAAGTTTTACCGAAGGAGATCCGCCATCGCCGCGAAAGAGAAGATGCCGCCAAGGAGAACTACGCGATCCATGGCCGGAAATGGTGGTACCGCTGGAGTCAACGTGAGTTTCCTACCCTCTCCCTTGGTGCTAGATCTTAGATAATTAGGAGAGACATCGGTTCAAGAGAACTTGATGGTGAGGAGAAGATTTCTAGGTTAGGCCATGCTAGGATTTGAATCCTAGATTTTAGATCTCTTCAACCCTTCCCCTTTTCTTCAATATGACGATGGGTGGATGGTCTCGTGAGGAGTTTATGGCCTTTGAGGTTGAATAAGGGAGGAGAATAATTCTGGAAAATTTAGGAACGATCGCCTTGATGAGGAAGACGAACCGATGCCGTTCATTTTCTTTAAGATGCGCGCAGAATCTGTATTCTGCGCGCAGCGATCTTCTAGGCCCTTTTTATGTAGGATATGTGCAGATCTGGGCTTTTGGCCAAACACGAAAGTTGTAGCCCTTGGAAATACCTTTCCAACGAGTGGTTGCACGACTTCAGATGATGTCTGTGGCCCCGGGAAAACCAAATCGAGTTTGCTGTCCGGCAATTCCTGTACACAGAAATTGTGTTCTGTGCGCAGTGAACTTTGAAGCCGATTTCGAGTAAGTTATTGTCAGATCTGGGTTGTGACCTGAATATGAAAGTTGTAGATCACGAAAAGATCTTTCCAACGAGGGGTTGCACGACTTCACCGGATTCCTGTATCCTCGGGAATCTCCGGTCGAAATTGCTGTCCAGATTAGTGATACACTTAGAATTCTGGTTTAATATAAAGTGCAATTAGAGTCGGTGGAATTCTGTCAAGATTAGATAATTGATGCTAATCACTGAAGAACTTTGAATGATGGTGTTTATTATTTAGGATGCATACAATTGATTTATTATTGCAAGTTGTCTTGAGATTTGGATGGTTTCCTTTATGTTTAATCGAATCGAATTGATAAGATGTTGATAGATTATAACATATGCGCATCATATAAGTCTTATGTAGAGTTCATATGGAATGACATTTAGAAGATTAAACTATGGCCATGATATGTTGATTTGGTGAAATGAAATTTATTAGTCCAATACTTAGAGCGTCGTCTCCCTACGGGTAGTATTGTGGAAGAATGAAAGTGCGGTGTTGACCGTCACTCGTTTTGTTGTGTTGAGATAGGTGTGGATGGATGGTTGGGCTGTGTCCTCGTGTTTACTTCCGAGGCCCCTTCCATGATATGTTGATGTGGTGTTTGCATGTGGTGTGAGTCGACACGCGGTGTCGTAATCCCGGGTTAAGGATAGTGTGGCAGGTCTACGGGCTCGCCAGTCGTCACACCGACGGGAGTTGGCAGTTAGACTTGGTCGGTTTGGGATGTGTCCTCGGTGTTCACGTCCCGAGGCCCCTCCGACCATGTGGACGGTTGGGCTGTGTCCTCGTGCTTTCTTCCGAGGCCCCTTCCGGGTCACGCAAGGCCAGTTCGGGCTGTGTTCTTGGTGCACCTCTACCCAAGACCCCGCTGGGCCATAGTACGCATGGGCTCCGCTGTTGTGTTCTTAGCGTTGAGGCGTACGGAGGCCTAGGTGAAGTAGTGTGATACCCGCCTAGTAGTAGAAGTGCCCGTTCTACTGTCACCGCCTGGCCACGACGGCTGATGCTTGAGAGGTTAGCTACCTGCTCGAAAAGTGGGAACTACAGTCTGTGTCGACATAGCAATTACATGGGTGTGCATGGGTGAGTCATTGCATAGCATTCATAGCATTTCATATCATTGCACAACAAGATCCTCATCGTATAAGTTTGTATGGGCACTCTTATACGATGAGTTACTTTATGTAACCCGATCCTTAACTTATAAGTTTGTATGGGCATTCTTATAAGTTAAGTTACTTTCCTGCTGTAGCTTTATTACACTTGTTATTATACCTTGATGGCTCTTGTAGAATGGTTAGTTTACATATTGGTAGCTTTTATAGAACTGCTAGTTATACATTGATACTCTTACACTACTGCCACCTGCTTGTTTTTCCTTTACTTGCATACTTGATAGATACTATACTCTTGTTCCTTTTCTCCGCCCGGTGCCGAGGAGTCGCCGGGGGAGCGGATGTGAAACCACTTAGTCGTTTCGACTAACGGTTGCTACGTCTTCCTTTTTAGGAGGTCACACCGCAGGTAGAGCAGCCGCAGACTACGCAGCAGGGCAGCCAGGCCAGGGAGACAGGGCCTGATGTGACGGTGCCGTCGATACCGTCTGTTACTGATGTTAGTGTTTTGCTTACTCTGATGTAGCCCGTTTGGGCAATGATTAGCTGTACTCTGATATTTTGTAGAAGCATGTTTAGCTTCTCTTTATTGATGTATTTGGACTTTATATACTTAGTGTGGATTTTGACTTCTCTTGCTTATTTATTTGGTTGGGTTGGCATGATATATTGATATGGTTTCAGCCGGCGGAATAGGCGTCTTGTGGTACAGGTTAGCCCGTGTGCTAATGCTACCGCAAGGCGGCTGTTCCGGGCATAAGACTCCCTCTTCGTGCCGTGTTTTGGGATCCGGGGAGGGGGGGTCTTACATGTCATCTCCCTTCAAAAGTGATTCCTGGTTGCAAGTCTCCTAACCAAAAGTCTTGAGTTGGTTTTTGGGGACCTGATCAAAACTCATTGGTGTCAGGCACCTGATCAAAAACCTGAGTGAATTCCTACCAAGGGTGGTAGAAGAGTGGACTACCTAGATTTGGGGAACCCTATAAATTTCTTGTGTCGTCTGGTTGCCTAGCTTTTTCTTTTTGTTCTTGCTGTGTGGCTGTGATTAAGTTTATTGTTTTCTATTCTCTATTTTCTAATTGTTGCACCCTTTCAGTTTACAGCAAAAGCTGTAACAGCACTACTATAGGGACCTAACAAATTTTAAATATACTCTATTCACCCCCCGCCCCCCTCTAGAGTATTGTAGACCTAACCCTCACTTTCAAAGACAGTGGCCTTCAAGGCAGAGAGCTCAAAGAGGAGCAAGGAGAGGATTGCCTCTCCTCCAAGAAGGTCAGTTGATTCAGACAACTCAGGGTCTACCTCATTTGAAAGCAATATGTCTGATGAGGAATTTGTTGCCTTATCTAGGCAATTTCTGAAGCTGATGAAGAGGAAGGGGTGGAGGAGCAGACCTTTCTCCTCCTCTCATCTCAAGGAGGACTACTACAAGGCAGAGAAGAAGCACTCCAAGGGAGGCAGGTATGACTCAAAGCCCAGTAAACATGTTTCCAATAAATTTGTTTGTTATTATTGCAGCAAACTTGGGCATGTAATAGCTAACTGCCCAGTCAAGAGAAAGGAGGTTGGTGAGAAGAAACAGCACCAGCATAAGAGCAAGAAGGAAAAGTCCTTCATGGCTAAGAAGGAGAAGAGCTGGACTGACTCATCATCATCAGAGTCTGAAGATGATGAAGAAGAAGCCTATATAGGGCTAGTTGCTGATAAGGCAAATGAAGATGAAGATTATCCTCCAGCAAGGATAGGCATCGGGGCCCCTCTGTCACATTCAAACAGTGACTCAGAGGAGTATAAAGAAGATGAAGATGACATCAATTGCTATGGTTGATGTCAAGGTCAGATGAAGAATTCAGCCAGGATCAGACTGGTCCAAGCAAGGTACATTCCTTATCTAGTTATTCTTCTGAGACAGGCTATGAGACTAGTCCATATTTTGATGCTTCTTCATCCAGTGATGAAGACGGCTCAGTTTCTGAGGAATATGTCAATCAATTGAATTACAAGTATGGTGCACTGTTGAATGCTTTCAAAAAAAAGCAAGAAGCTGGCCAAAATGCTAGATGGGGAAATTGTCTCCCTCCAGCATGTTGCTTCCCTATAGTCTGAGTCAGGAACCTTACTGGAACCGAAAATCAGGGAAGTTAACAAACTGAAGAACATCATTGTCATTCAGATTGACACCATTAAATACAAGAATAATCTCATTAGTGATCTGGAAGAGAAACTCCAAAAAGAGAAGTGGATTGTGGTCAGTTTCTCTAAGCCCAATTTTGTGTTGCCCATTAATGATTCCTCTTAAAGAAACAAAAGGGGCTTAGGTTTCAAGTGAAACACAAGGGATGCCCCCTTCAAAGGAAAGGGAAAATCTCCAGTTCAACCACTCATTACCTTTGATAGGGTAATACTCCCATCTAACAGGTATGACCAGGACTCCATATATGGTCACTAGAAGAATGGGAATTCTTCTTGGAAGAATACATGTACCTTCCAATGGAAGGAGAAGAGGAATGGGAATAAGTGCCTTCAAGGCAGCCCATGAAGAAATTCAAATGGCCCATCATGGACCATTTGTCTTTGGTGCACCAGCCCCCACTCTCAAGAATGTGGCTACAGCTAAAGTTCAGGGCCATCCAGCAAAGACTCTGACCAAGGATCAGTCTATCAGCAAACCAGATTTGGCTATTTCTGATGCTATCAGGAGCATGACTTCTACAAAGAATACTGCTGATGATGGCATTCAGAGAAGGCCAAATAAGTCTACTGGAAGACTTACCTTTAGTCAGATCCTAGCTGAAAGGAACCTGAAGAAAAGTGTTGATGCTCTTTCTAGACAGAGAGCTGCTGTCAGCACAGCAAGCAGACCAGCTTAGAAAAGAAGGTACAATATTCATGAGTGTTGGTGCTATGGTAAAGTGGGTCACTATATCATAGATTGTTGGCATAATCCTAGTGTGGCTAGGGCAATAGTTAGTCCACCAATCAGAAACGTTGTTGGTAGACAAGTCTCTTTTCAAACTAATCAGAACCTAGGACCCAATACATATTGGGGTCCTAAGGTAAAATAAACATGTCTTGGAGGTTAGTCCAAGTGCCCATACCCCAATATAGTACTTGGACAGTGGATGTTCAATGCACATGACTGGAACAAGGAGCAACTTGAAGGAGTACACTCCAGTGAAGGATGGACCCAAAGTGATTTTTGGTGGTTCAGAAACAGAAGTGACCAGAGGTTATGGTAAGATCATAAATGACATAGTCACTATCACAAAAGTAGCTATGTGGAATGGTTGAAACACAACCTAATGAGCATAAGACAACTTTGTGATCTTGGTTATGACATAGTATTCCACAAGGATGAGTGTCATATTAAGAGGTTGAGTGACTAAGAGGTCATCTTGACAGGCACTAGGAGTGAGAATGTCTATTGTTTAAATTTTTTGTGTTTAGATATAAACTCCAATATGTCTAGTTGCAAATGAAAAAGTCTCATATTGTGTCCAATGACACAAGAGACTGACTCATTTGAACTATAAGACAATTTGCAGGCTCTTTAGTGAATAGCTAGTTAGGAATGGTCCTAAAATGAAATGCACTAAGAAAGGCATTTGCTCTGCATGCCAAAAGGGCAATCAGACCAAAGCTTCTTTCAAGAGAATTGAGATCAAGGACTCTGTGAGATGTTTATACCTCTTACATATGGACTTGTTTAGTCCTATGCCAGTTCATAGTCTATGTAGGATATTCTACACCCTTGTGGTTGTTGATGACTTTTCCAGATTTGCTTGGGTTTTCTTTTTGAAGAAAAAGTCTCAAACCCCTGATGTCTTCAAGATATTTGTCAGCAAATTCAGAATGAGTTGGACAGCACTGTGGTCAAAATCAGAAGTGACCATGAGACTGAATTTCAGTCTGATATCATGACAAGGTTCTGTGAAGAGCAAGGGATTCACCAAGAATTTTCTTCTCCAAGAATACCCCAGCAAAATGGGATTGTTGAGAGGATGAATAAGACTCTCATAGAGCCTGGAAGGACCCTGTTGAGTGACACATCTCTCTGAGAATACTTATGTTAATATTGCATGTTATGTCCTTAATAGAGCCTCTATCACCAAGAGCTACCAGAAGACTCACTATGAGATCTTGAAGGGCAAAAAAGCAAACTTAGGATATCTCAGGATCATTGGTATCAAGTGTTATGTACTTCATAATGGGAATTCCTATGTGACTAAATTTGTTGCCAAGTCCTATGAACGAATTTTTGTTGGGTACAACAATCATAGTAAGGCCTATAGGATCTACAACTTGAAAAGTCAAATTGTAGAAGAGTCTGTACATGTAGTCTTTGATGAGTCTACCATGATTAACAGTGAGCTTTCAAGCTCCTCTTCTAGTCCTGCAGGTACAGAGCTGTTGATGGACAAGCTAACCATCAAGGAAGCTGCTCCAATGGTCCAAGATGGAGTGGATATTCTAGAGGAAGTACCAGGCACTAATGTTGTGGATGAAAGCTAGCATGATGCAGACATTGAAGCACAGGATGCTAAAGCAAGATTGCTGCTAGCTTTCAGGCATCTAAGGGATCATCCAAAACACCTGATTATTGGTGATGCTAGCCAAGGAGTGGTGACCATGAGTAGAAGTATCAACACAGCACTATACTCAAGATTCCTGTCACAAGTAGAGCCCAAAAGATTTGAAGAGGCCAACACAGATCAGTTCTGGATTGTAGCTATGCAAGAAGAATTGAACCAGTTTAAGAGGTGTAGGGTCTGTAAGCTGGTTCCCCGACCACAAGGACATAATGTCATTGGAGTCAAGTGAATTTATTGGAATAAACTTGATGAAAATGATATTATAATCAAGAACAAAGTCAAGCTGGTAGATAAGGGGTACAGACAAGAAGAAGGTATTGACTTTGATCAAACCTTGGCCCCTATAGCAAGATTGGAAGCCAACAGACTGTTCATTGCGTATACCGCACACAAAAGATTCAAAGTCTACTAGATGGATGTGAAGTCAGCTTTTCTGAATGGTGACTTAAAGGAAGAGTTTTATGTTGAATAGCCTCCAGGTTTTGTTGTTCCTAACATACCTGATTTTGTTTATAAGCTTAGGAAATCTCTATATTGGTTGAAGCAAGCCCCTAGAGCATGGTATGAGACATTGTCTAGCTTCCTCATTGAGAACAAATTCTCAAGGGGGAAGATAGACAAGACCATATTCCTAAGGGAAACTAATGGCAAGATCATCCTAATCCAAATTTATGTAGATGACATAATTTTTGGGTCTACTGATGATAACCTTTGCAGGAAGTTTGTCAAACTTATGCAAGGAAAGTTTGAGATGAGTAGTGTGGGTGAGCTTAAGTTCTTCTTGTGACTCCAAGTAAGACAGACTGAAGATGAACTATTCATTTCACAGTCTAAGTTTACAAGGGAGTTGATTGAAAAGTTTGGAATGGAGAATGTCTCATCCATGAAAACTCTCATGTGTCAAGTATGACTATAGACAAAGATGAGGCCGGGAAACCTATTGATGAAACTTTGTATAGAGGGATAATTGGCTCTCTTCTATACCTTACTGTAATTAGGTCAGACATAGTGTATGTTACATGTGTTTGTGCTAGGTATCAGACCTGCCGTAAAAAATCTCACACTCTGTTGCTAAGAGGATTTTGAGGTATCTTAAGAGCACACCAGATCTTGGCCTATAGTACCCTAGAAATAGGGATTTGAACTAACAGGCTACTCAGATGTAGATTTTACAGGCTGTAAAGAGGACAGGAAGAGCACTTCAGGCACATGTCAACTCTTTGGAGGAAAACTAGTGTCTTGGAGCTGCAAGACGCAAACAAGTGTTGTAATTTCAACTGCAGAGTTAGATTATATAGTTGTTGGGAGCTGATGTGCACAGTTGTTGTGGATCTAGCATCAGCTCCATGACTATAACCTCCAGATTGTGCAACTTTTTGCAGGTTGAAAATACCCTCAGTGGTATCAAGCTTTCCAAGTTCAGCATCCTGGAGAGAAGATAATTAGTGGCCAGCACCCTCCCCTCTGACTACTTTACAGAAGTCAAAAAGGGGGAGAAGGAAGTGATCAAGTAAATGATCAAGGCTAGCCAGCAAAATAGGGGGAGCAAGAAGTAGTAATGATCACCCCACAGGCAAGGTAAATCGGGAGATTGTTGGTAAGAAGGAAATGATCAAGTATCAGGAAGCAAAATAGAGGGAGCTGCAAGTGATCATCATCACCTTGCAGGCAAGGAAAGTGTGGTAACCTATAACTTGATACTCTTATTATATAGTGTTAGTTTTCCAATTTATTATTTTATTTGTTGCATATGTTATTGTATATCATTGACTAAGACTTTTGTTTGAGATTTTTGACTTATTCAAAAAGGGGGAGATTGTTGGGTATATTGATTACAATATCCCAGATTTGTGGAAGTCAAACAAGTCAATGGTATACACATAGTTGTATTTGATCTATGTTTAAGCTCATGCATGCAAGTTGGACAGACATTCCAAGTGGCTGTGACAAGTGGTCACAAGGGTGAGGAGGGGAGAGACAGAAATCTGTCTAAGTCTACAGACATTGAGCAAAGCCAGGTCACTCAACTCCAGATATCAAAGAACGATGCTGGAAAGACTAAAAATCACCTAAGTACACAGGTGTTGAGTGAAGCCAGTTCACACAATGCCATATGCCAAAAAGCGATGAGTAAGGTGTGGACAGTCAAAGCCCAGCAGTTTGCAAGACAGAAATACAGCTAATTCCACAGGCGTTGAGTGAAGGAAGTTCACTCATTGCCATACAACAACAAATGCTGGGTAAAGTTGTGTCTGTCAAAGCCTCAGCAGTGGCAAGAAAAAAAATCGATTAAGTTCACAGACGTTGAGTGAGTACAGCCCACTCAACGCCGGATGAGGAGAATCATAGAGTAAAGACCAGTCAGTCAAAGCCTTTACCTTGACAGTGCAGAAAAGCGACTAAGTCCACAGGCATTGAGTGAAGCCAGTTCACTCAACGCCATACAACATAAAGCGCTGAGAAAAGACAATGCAGTCAAAGCTTAAGAAGAAGGATGACTGAAAAATGGCTAAGTCCATAGACATTGAGTGATCTCAACTCACTCAATGTCATACAGCTAGAAGCATTGAATCAAGCTACTTCAGTCAAAACCATAGAGAATCTGTCAAACAAATTTGACTAATTCCAGAAGCGATGAGTGAAGTCAGTTCACTCAACTCCATGTTAATTCTGTCAAAGCCAAAGAAGAAGGAGGCAGAAAACATTAACTAAGCCCAGAAGCATTGAGTGAGGTCAGTTCACTCAACGCCCAAAGATAAAAGCGTCGACAGAGCCATGGTCAGTCAAAGTTTAATGAAGATAGACAGAAAAATTTGTCCAAGTCCAGGGGAGATGAGTAATGAAGATTCACTCAACGCACCCAACGCCTCAGCAAGCTAGCAGATTTCAAAGTTGCGGCTAAGTACAAAAGCATTGAGTGAAACCAGTTCACTCAACGCCTTAGCATGAAGAAAAGCAATTAGTGAAGCGGCTAAGTCCAGTGGAGTTGAGTGATGAAGACTCACTCAACGCACTCAATGTCTGGCAGCGCAGAAAGTTTGGCCAAGTCAAAAAACTTTGAGCAAAGGCCATTCACTCAACGCTCTCAAGGCCTACGCAAGGCAGAAGAATTGTCTAAGTCTAGAGGCGTTGAGTGAAGCTAGTTCACTCAACGCACTCAACGCCTGATGGTGCAGAGAATTTAGCTAACTCCAGATGCTCTGAGTGAAGCCAGTTCACTCAATGCACTCAGCGCCTGGATTGAATCTGAAAATTTGGCTAAGTACACAGATGCTGACATCAGCAAAAGTCAACCTAAGTCAACAGAATTCAAATTCATTGCGGGACAGCTGGAATTCACCACTAATGGAGCCGACGACCAGTTGTAAGGCTTTTCTATAAAAGGAAGGCTATATATCTGCAGTTAAAGCGGGGCCCACAAGTGAAAAGTGTCGTTGGACGGCGAATGATAAAAGGAAAGAGATCGGCAGTGGAAAAAAGATCTCATTTAGGGTTTGTCTTTTTTAAAAGCGGCCAAACTTTTTCTTCCTCGCCATTGTTGTTGAGCTCGAAGCAAAGGTCAAAAATCGACTGAACCCAAAAGGTCATCAAGTTAGCTGTTGCGATCAACACCAGTAACAGCAAGATCAGAGACATTTCTCTGAGAGAAAAACAGCCAAGCCTACTGATTGATATTTTCTCGCATCAAGTCCGAAAACTTAATGCAGTTAAAACTCCAAAAAGATTACAAAGCGCGGCGCCCCGGGTGGTTTTATTTAAGTTGAAAAGCGGATTTGGTTTTTATTTAGAAAACGGGGCGCGCGTATTTTATTTATTTGGATATAAAACAGGTTAAATCGAGTTTTAACGAAAGGAGGCAAGTGCACCTATCGTGAGTAGTACAGGATATTCTGGGTGGAATATCGAGGTCGTATTGTTCTCGGGGTCGGTTCGTTTATTTCTACTCTTCCCTGGAGGGGACTATTATTTTACCGATAATTTTATCTTGTCGGGATATTATTTATATAAAGAAAAGGCAGAAAATAAAAGCATAATAAAGGTGGAGCCGATGAAGAGCTCAACTCGAGGGCACCGAAAAGACATTGAACTAAAATAAACGTTGAATAAAAGAGCTCCTAAGTTTCTAATTAATTAGGGCGGAGACTTGGCCGTGGAGGCTCCATTAAAATGAACTCACCTATCTCTAGGACTATCGCTCACCTGAACATTAAGACTATTCGACCGGGCTCTCGTCCGACGAAAGATTCCTCTTAATGCCCGCATTACGCTAAGAACCCCGCTATTGGGTGGGGAACCCAATCCGGTAGAGTTGGCGCGCCTCCTCTCTCGAGGGTTAGTGCGGAACTCCATTTACTAAGGGGTGATCGGTCCGTATGCACGACCTCTCGGCTAGCTAGCATATGGACTACGGAAATAGGGCCCACACATCGATTATGTGGTCCTACGCGTCGTAAACCCACGGCAAACCTAAAGTGTTTTTAACTAATTAGAAAAATGAGACCTTTAATTATTTAAAGGAATTTTTTCTGTCCCAATGCTCTTCGATACTGAGGGCTAAGAACGTTAGCCACTCATCGGAATGGGGACGGCAGCGATTGAAAAAGCAGAAAATTAAAGCAGTAAAATAAAGCAGGAAAATGAAAGCAGTAAATGACAAGCAGTAAATTGCAAGTCCTATTCAAAAGAGTAGGACTGAAATGAAAGCAGGAAAATTGCAAGTCCCGGCGCAAATCCATGGGCGGGAAAAAGAAAGCAAGTCCTACTCAAACGAGTAGGAGAAAATAAATGCATTTACAAGTCCATTCCAATTATTACAATAAAGACCGACCATTTAACTCAAGTGAGTAGGCGGTAAATAAAATAAAAGCTAACACTCACGCACTCGACCTAAAATTAAAACACACCCACTCTACAAGAAGTAAACACACTCTACTGAAATAAAATCCAGCCATTTAACTCAGGTGAGTAGGCGGAAAAATAAAAATACACACACTTGCTTGAATAAAATCCAGTCATTTAACTCAAGTGAGTAGGCGGAAAATTAAAAACAACACACGCACACACTCTACAGGAATTGAAATAAAGCTATAAAAACTACTCATACACGCACGCACATGTACAAAATTAAGAAAAACTAAGTGACTGAAAAATTAAAATTACTACATTTCTACCGCTAGAATGCGGTAGAAATGAATAAAAAGTGAAAATAAAATTAAAAGGTGCAAAAGTTTTTGCAAATAAGCGAAAAGTGCAAGTGCTCGAAAAATTGAAACGATTACATTTCTACCGATGAAATGCGGTAGAAATGCGTAAAAAGATGAAATAAAATTTAAACGGGCAAAAAGTTTTTGAAAATAAAAGCAAAATGAAGTGTTTGAAAAATTAAAACGACTATATAAACGTTCCTATAACTCCGCAAAAGTGGTTAAAAAGTGAAAATAAAGTAAAAAGGAACGAAAAGTTTTACGAGCTAAACACGAAAATCTAAGTTAGCAAAAATACAAATCACTTTGAAAACACTTTTTACGGGTTTATAGGAATGCATAAAAGCTAGAAAAATCTTAAGTCTAACCAAAACTAAGTGAAGCATGAAAATTAATCTCATATACACACACACGCGTACAAAAAGAAAACGAAAAAAAACAAAGTAAAAAACAAATAAGATTGCTTAGAGATTGCATATAAATGAAGTCCATAACAATGTAAAGGAGAAAATATACAAATTTTATTGAACTAAACAGGAGATTACAAAGCTAAAAATAAAGGAGAGGGGGAGAAAACAACTTTACATAGCATTTGGAAGCACCTAACAGCAAAGCCCTAAGCAAAATGGATCCAAAAAAATGGAACCCGGAATTCAGACAGAAAATCTGAATTTATAGAAAAAATTTCACGGGACACGCCCTAGGACACGGGCGTGTCCGTGGGCGTGTCTACACTATTCACATGGCGGCCTTCCGATTTGACTGGAGATTTGACTTTGGCTGAAAATCGGTGGTCACGCCCCCGGTCACGGGCGTGACTATGGGCGTGTCGACACTATTAAGCAGAAGATTTCGGTGACTTGACGGCGAGTTGACGTTGCGGCGGAAAACGCGGCGGTCACGCCCCTTGTCACGGGCGTGACGGTGGGCGTGTCGTGCAGCGATTAATGGTGTTGTTGACTTCGGGAGGTTGCCGACGACAGTTTGTCGGGCCAGGTGGAGGAGTCACGCCCTAGGTCACGGGCGTGACTCTAGGCGTGTCGGGTTGGCTCGACGAACGTCGAGCGAAAAACGTCGAAAAGAGTGGTCACGGCTTGGGTCACGCCCCGTGTTAGGTGACACGGGCGTGTCGACGGGCGTGTCAGCTGGGTCGACGATCGCTGAGCGCGATTTCGTCGATCTGGATGGTCACGGGCATGGGTCACGTGCTTGACTCGGGTGACACGGTCGTGACACGGGCGTGTCACGCTATTTCTTCAAAAAGATGTCATTTCTCTGGAATTTGACGTATCACGCCCTGGTCACGGGCGTGACCAACAGTACACGGGCGTGTACTTTGATTTTTGGCAATTTTTCCTGAAAAATTCAGAAAACAAAAATAACTCTAAGTT
The DNA here is from genome assembly GCA_039583875.1 of Platanthera guangdongensis. NCBI lineage: Eukaryota > Viridiplantae > Streptophyta > Magnoliopsida > Asparagales > Orchidaceae > Platanthera > Platanthera guangdongensis. Next base: position 59,185,682 of record CM077163.1, read on the forward strand.
AGAAAATATTTACAAAAAAGAAGCAATTTATTAAGGAAAAACAACTAAAAATTACAAAAAGAAACTAATACATCTTATTTAATGTATATAAAAACACGTATATTTACAACTCATCACCTGCCCCTGCTGTTGTTACTTCACAGCCCAAGCAAAGCTTATCCTGAAGACAATTTTGTGGAGTTGTGAAGAAGGAATCTAGACTGAGTGAAAGTGCAGCTAGATCTGATATACTCTAGAGGGGGGTGAATAGAGTATATGGTGCTTTGAAACTTTTTACAACAATTGTTGTAATATGTGTGAGCAGGGAAGCAATACTAAATCTAATCACAGCACTAAGTTAAACAAAAACTAAGCACAGAGAGATCAAGGCCAGAAACAAAAATGAAAACAATCAAAACCAGAAGACACAAGGAAATATAGTGGTTCCCCAAACTTGGGTACATCCACTCTTCTACCACCCTAGGTAGGAATCCACTGCAGGATGAGTTGATCAGGTGTCCTGGGCACCAATGAGCTTTTGATAAGGTGCTCAAAAACCAAACCAGATTTTTTGATCAGGTGTCTTGCCACCAATGAGCTTTTGACAAGGTGCTCAAAAACCAAGCTCAAACTTTTGAAGGGAGTTTGAGAAACCCTTTACAGAGTGGGGGTGAGAGAGTGACAGAAGTCTTCTCTTTCTCAAACAACTGAGAAGACTATGTGGATTGATGTCAAAGCTCCCCCTGAATCCTTGAAATCTTCAGGAAGAAAAGCTTTGCTGAGGGTGATAGGCCTTCAAAGGTTGAACTCCAGCAATAGATGATTTCAGCAATAGCTGAAATGTGGAGTGTCTGGAGTCTGAAATATGTTGGCCTTGAACACTTTGAAAACTACAGAGATCTGAAGATTTGAGAAAGCTTGATCTCCTTGGATGAGTGTTCTTTAGAATTCTTTGTGACAGAAGATTTTTTTTGATTGTGTCTCTGTAATCTGTATTGGGCGTGCTCTTCTTGTTGTTCTTAGAGATTCAAAAAACATTCTGTCTTTTATTCTCTGGTCCAGAATAGAATATCATTCTCTGTCAAGTATAGCCGTTGGCCTGCATTAATTGCATCCTTAATTGCATAATCTCTTTTGGAGGAAAGTCCACAGAATTATTCCTTGAAAAATCCCTTGAAACTTGGTCCAGAAATAAATGAAAACGGCTAGCAAATCTCTGAATTAATTGCAGAATAACTCCTAACTGATTTGAATTTGAATTAAGAAATATCCTGGAAGTTATCTGAGATCGTCGAACTAAGCTCTGCTATCGTTGATCTGAGCTCAAAGATTGTCGAACTGAGCTCAGAGATAAAGATCCAAAGCATAGTCAAAATCGTCGACCTGAGCTCACCGATCGTCGAATGGAGTTCGACGACATAATGAAGTTGAGCTCAGCGATCGTCGAATGGAGTTCGACGATCTGTCGAAGTTGAGCTAGACGATCGTCGATCTGAGTTCGACGAATCATCGTGCTGAGCTCGACGATATGACTTAGTCTCCAGACTGAGAATCCTGGTCTTCAGGGTAGCTTCCAAACCTAGACTTCTAACCCTTAGACTCAATTCTAATTGACCTATTAAGTTATACAGGAGGTCAAGCAAAGGTTCCTAGAGACATAATGATCCTGACCCAAATTAGTAATAGGGTGTTCCAACAATCTCCCCCTATTTGGGTTAGGATTACTATTTACAGGCTTTGGAAAAACTTTAAATAACAACATACAATCAGAAACACAGAAAAGCAACAGCTAGACATTGCAGAAACACAGAAATATATATATCATCCAGATAGTCAGAAATTGCAGAGATTGTCACTTTACAACATCATTTCTTCTCTTTGCCCTTAACCATTTTAATTTCTCTGTTAGGATTTAGGGCTTCCTTCTTAGATCTGGTGTCATCTGCTGCACCTAAGGATGTCTGCTGTTTAAGCCTGGGAACCACTGCTTCAGGGTGTTATTCCATGTATCTGTCAGCATCAAAGAATTTACTTGAACCATATCTCTCTAGTTCTTTTTGTCTTTGTTCAGACATTGTAGAAATGTTGGAAGAATCTAATCCTTGATCTCTGGCCTTTTTAATTTGGTCCAGTGCAGCTAATTCCTTTAACCTTGCAGTCCAAGCAGCTGGATTATTTTCAGGGTCCTCATAACGTACAGGTGGTTCATACCTGTTGGAGGGGTTGTCTTGAGAGGGCCTGGCAGACACAGTTTCTTTTAGCTTGTAAGGGAAAGGACCTAATGATGTATCAGATGAAATATGTCCTCCCCTAGAATATGGGTGCTGCCTGGAATAGACTTTAGAATAGACTTGAATATCTCTCTGATTACCTCTATATCCTCCTCTCCTAGAATGTGAACCCCTGGATTGGCTTTCCCTTTGGTAAGATCTGGCATGAGGTTGATAGGGAGCCTGACTTCTGGCTGGGGGTTGACTTGCAGAGCTTCCACCTGCACCTGCATCAGGAGGAGGTGGTGGAGGAGGATGAGAGTGCTGGAATTGGGATGAGCCCTTCTCATATTTTCTCTTTTTCTTCATTTCTTTCAACTGATTTTTGGAATACTGCATCCAGTGCTTAGTAATTTGGCAGTTATGAAGGATATAGTATGGAATGTCATTGTTATCTTTAACTTTAGCAGGAGGAACCCTTTTCATTGCTTTGCTCCTTGCCTTCATTTTCCTGGCAATGGTAGCAGATGAGTCATCAGAGTCTGTTTTAAATTCATCAGATTCAGAACTCTGTTCCTCATAGAGAGCATCTATTTTCTTCATCAAATCCTTTTTAAGCTGAACAGAGGCAGATGAGGCAGAAGCTGAAACAACAGCAGCAGTAGGTGTTGAGATGGTAACAGCAGGGACAACAACAGATGGAGAAGGTGAAGCAGAAACAACAACAGCAGTAGTAGCAGATACTGGAGAGGTGACAGCAGCAGTAACTTCACTAACAACAATAGAAATAGCAGATTCATCATCAAAGTCTGCAGAAGGCTCAAATTCAGTGGCCTCTGTCATAAGAAAGTCCTTGGAAGATGGTTCAGTAGAGACAGTGGGAACTTCAGCAGTAGTATGAATATCTTCAGCAGCAGTAGTATCAACATTCCTTTCTTCAGGAGAAGCAGCATCAGCAATGACTGAATTTACAAAAGAGGAGATCATGCTAGGGTCACAGCAAGAAAGAGGCACAAGTGCCTTGGATAAGTCTTCTGGAGGCTGGACAGCATGGACCTCTGGCAGACAGCTAAAGTAGGCAGAATCAAAAACAGATAGCAAAGACCTGAGGTCTATTGCAAGAACTGCAGTAGGAGGCACAGCAGCAGCAGCAAGAGAAGCAGAACTAACAACAACAGCAGACAAAGGGCTTGCAGAAACAGCAACAGCAGCAGCATGAAGATTCTCTTCATATGGCATCTCCCCCTGCCTAGATGCAGATACATCTGGATCAAGGCACACTGCTGTAGGTGCTGCCTGAGGGAAGAGGGAAGAAAGCCTGGCAGAAAGGGCTGCCACTGACAGGTGGAGTGGAGCCAAAGAGGTCTCCAACAGCAGAGTTAGCCTTGGGGCAAGTAACTCATACAGCCTGTCAGCAAGGGCTGAGAGGTCTACTTGCTCAAGAGCTGGAGCAGAGGTAGAAGGTATGGAAGCAGCTGAGGTTTCTGGAAGTGGAGAGCTGGAGAAGGGTGGAAGGGATGGCTCAGGTGTTGGTAGGGTGGATATGGAGGATAGGGGAATGGATATGGATGGGGTGAATGTTGGTTGGTCTATGATGTGGTGTAGGAGATCTTGGAATGAAGTGGAGGAGGTGGGTAATCCAGGAGGAGATGATGGGGAATCATCCATAAAGGAATCATCCAGGAGGGTGAAGGATGGAATAGAAGATGAGGAGGTGACATCAGGTGGAGGGTAGGAGAACAGTGGGTGGAATTGTTCTTCTGGTGTAGAAAGAACAGGGGCTGGAGATGGTGTGGATGTTGGAGATGGGCTGGAGATGGTGATGGTGGATGGAGCTGGAATGGTGGATGGTAGGGGTAAGGATGGAATTGGAGGAGGAGGAGAGGCAGCAACAGCAGCCAGGTCATCTGCAGGGGCAGAGACCTGTGGAGGATTGACTCTTGGAGTCCTTGTGCCTGAAGGAGCACTGGAGGAGGGCCTGCTAGGCTTGCTGATTTGCCTGTCCCACTTTCCAAAGAGGGCACAGGTTCGTCTCTTTGAGGCATTGATATGAACTCCAGAGGAGACTAGCAAGGAAGGACACCTATACTGCAGAAATACTCCAATAATTCTTCCAAAATTAACAAAACTTTTGTTTATTTTCTTTTTGATGAGGTCAAAGAAAACCTCTCCCCAGTTCAGATTTTTCTTATCCACAAGAGCTCCCATGAGACAGAGCCGATATCTTGATACAGTATCATGGGCAGAGTGCTTTGCCAGTAGAACTTTTCCTACCACATCTGCCAGGAACCTATATTCAACAGACAGATTCCTCTTGAATAGCTTGGTAGGGTTTCCCTCTGGATGACCCATCCTGGCAAGCAGTTCAGAAAACTCATCTCCAGATAATTCAGCAGAGTCTTCTCCATTTCTCAATCCAAAAACTTCTGTTAAAATTGTGGGGGTCAAGGGTACCTGAGTTCCAGCTATTGACCCAACTATGGTGCTGTTATCTTGATTATGGGCAGTATAAACCCACTCCTTAATCTCATCAGAAGCCAGCTTGATCCTGGTGGTCATTATGGCAGTCAGATTCTGATCCTTGAACAGACCCAGTATATCTTGAAAAATCTGATCAGTCGTGCTGAAGGATTCTATATTAATATCAAACTCAGCATCAAACTTCATTGCAGCAAGAACAGCAACTGACACAGCCATTGTACCTGCAAAAACTCAACAAACAAAACGACCAAGAGTAGAACTGTTTGGAGGGAAAGAAAATCCTTGCAGAGAAATCGAAAGCGCAAAAGAGAACGACGGCGAAAAATGAGTTTTATATTAGGGTTCGACGCAGAATTGGAAAGATCGTTGAACTCAGTTCGACGATCGAGGCTCCTAAAGGAATCTGAAGAGTCTTCAACATCGCCGATCTCCTTTCGACGATCTTGGAGAGCGTCGAGCTCCGTTCGACGATCGTTCAGAGAACATAATCGTCGAGCGCCGTTCGACGATCGTTGACCGGAAGAGATAGTTCATACTATCTGATAGCCGCTGAACTCAGGTCGACGATTTTTGGAAATCGTCGATCTCCGTTCGACGATCATGGGGAAAATCGTCGAGCGCAGTTCAGAGATCAGAGAAATGCTAGACACTAAGAAAAATCAGAATGTTTGCCTAGTCTTGGTCAATTTTTAAGCTTTCAAAATCTTGGAGATTATTTAAGACTTCCTCCATCTAACATTCATAATTGATTTAGGAAGAAGGTGTGTTTCTTTTCATCCAAGGGCTTGGTGAAAATATCTCCCCTTTGTAAATCAGTTGGGATATATTGTAATTCAATTTTATTCTTTTCAACATTATCCCTTAAGAAGTGATGCCTAATCTCTATGTGTTTTGTCCTACTATGGAGTACTGGATTTTGAGCTATGGAAATAGCACTTGTGTTATCACAAAAGATTTTAGACTTCTCTAAGTTGTAACCATAGTCTAGGAGTTGGTTTTGAGTCCACAAGATTTGTGAACAACAACTGCCTGCAGCCATATATTCAGCTTCAGCAGTTAAAGTTGACACAGATGTTTGTTTCTTACAAAACCAAGAGACAAGTCTGTCACTAAGGAACTGACAAGTTCCACTGGTGCTTTTCCTGTCAATTCTGCATCCAGCATAATCAGCATCAGAGAATCCAGTTAACTCAAATGCTGAATCTTTTGGATACCAAAGACCAAGATTTGGACAACTTTTAACATACCTGAGAATCCTCTTTACTAAAGTTAGGTGTGACTCTCTAGGGCTTACTTTGAACCTAGCACATATACATGTAGCAAACATGATATCTGGTCTACTAGCTGTAAGATACAGTAAAGAGCCAATCATTGCTCTATATGTTGTCTGATCAACAGGTTTCCCATGTTCATCAGCATCCAATACAGCATTGGTAGGCATGGGTGTTTTCATACAAGATGCCTCAGACATACCAAATTTCTTAACCAATTCATTTGCATATTTGGTTTGAGAAATAAAGATGCCTTCAGCATGTTGCTTGACTTGCAATCCTAGGAAGAAGGATAGCTCACCCATGCTACTCATCTCAAATTTAGAATGCATTTGGTTGGAAAACCTTCTGCACAATTTGGAGTCAGTAGAACCAAAAATAATATCATCTACATAAATTTGTACTAGTAGGGTATGGGACTTATGGGTTCTAATGAAAAGGGTTTGGTCTACTCTACCCCTTATAAAACCATTTTCCAAGAGAAATCATGCTAGGGTCTCATACCATGCTCTGGGAGCTTGCTTGAGACCATATAATGCTTTGTTCAGTCTAAAAACATAATCAGGAAAAGTTGGAGAGATAAAACCTGGAGGTTGTCTGACATAAACTTCCTCTTTGATGTCTCCATTCAAGAAAGCACTTTTGACATCCATCTGATATACTTTGAAGCCTTTGTGAGCGGCATAAGCTAGAAATATTCTGATGGCTTCTAATCTTGCAACAGGTGCAAAAGTCTGGTCGTAGTCGATTCCTTCTTCTTGAGAGTATCCCTGAGCAACTAGCCTTGCCTTATTCCTTATTATTACTCCTTGATCATCCAGTTTGTTTCTGAATACCCATTTTGTTCCAACAATGGAGTGATCCTTAGGCTTTGGCACTAGTTCCCATACTTTGTTCCTCTCAAATTGATGCAACTCCTCTTGCATTGCAATGATCCAGTGTGGATCTTGCTCTGTATCTTGAATGGACTGAGGTTCAATTTGAGATAAGAAGCAGGTGTGCAACAGGTTTTGGTTAACCTGATTTCTGGTTTGCACACCAGCTGAGATTTCTCCAATTATTTGGGAAATTGGATGGTCTCTTGATGTTACTAAATCAACAGGGGGTGTTGATTGCTCACCAACCTGTGTTGTTGTTTCCTCTTGTTGTACAACAACTGGCTCTTCAAGTTGTTCTTCATTATATTGAGCATTTCCTTCATCTTCACTGCTTTCATCCTCTTGAGTAACCTGTAACTTGTTCAAGTCTTCAACTAGAGAGTGTTCCTGCAAAGGTTCTATGGTAGAAGAAATCTTCTCCTTGAAAGACATGTTAGTTTCATCAAAAGAAATGTGAACAGATTCCTCAATTTTGAAAGATGATTTATTATAGACCCTATAGGCCTTGCTTATCATGGAGTATCCCAGAAACACTCCTTCATCAGCTTTGGCTTGAAATTTTGCTAAATATTTCTTGTCATTATTGTGAATGTAGCAAATACAACCAAAGACTCTAAAATAGTCAACTTTAGGTTTCTTCCCTTTGAGTAATTCATAGGGAGTCTTTCCCTTTAGTTTATGTATCAGACTTCTGTTCAACACATAGTTGGAGGTGTTCACTGCCTCTGCCCAAAAGGATAGAGGTAGATGAGCATCTGACAACAATGTGGTGGCAGATTCAATAAGGGTTCTATTTTTCCTTTCAGCTACCCCATTTTGTTGAGGAGTTCTAGGAGCTGAGAAAGTATGCCTGATCCCTTCACTCTGACAGAACTCTTGCATAAGAAGAGAATCAAACTCTGTCCCATGATCACTTCTGATCAGGGCAATGTGAGTATTGAACTCAATCTGTATACATTTGAGAAACTATGTCAGACACTTAAAGTTATCAGACTTCTTCCTTAGAAAGAACACCCAAGTGAATCTAGAGAAGTCATCTACAACTACTAAAGTGTAGGATTTCCCTCCTAGGCTTTGTACTGTGATGGGTCCAAAAAGATCCATGTGTAACAGATACAATATCCTAGGTGAATCACTCTTATTAAGTGACTTAAAACTGTTTTTAGTTTGCTTGCCTAATTGACAAGCCCTGCAGAGTCCTTCCTTCTTGTAGGGGCCAGAAGGTAGTCCTCTAACAAGGTTGTCCTTGGATAGCCTAGCAATAGTTCTAAGGTTTAGGTGTCCTAATCTCTTATGTCATAATACATTTGGTCTACAGACAGAGTTAAACAGGCAGATATCTACATCAGTTGAAAGAAAATCTACTAGATAGATGTTACCTTTCCTTTTACCTGTCAACACTATTGTGTTGTCCTCTGACTTGATTTTGCATAAGGCTTTGCTGAAGGTCACCTGGTAGCCTTCATCACACAGCTGACTGATGCTAATTAGGTTGTGCTTCAATCCTTCCACATAGGCTACCTTCTTGAAAGTTACTGAACAAATCTGGACTGCACCATATCCTTTAGTTTGTCCAAAGTTTGAATCACCAAAGATAACTTTGGGTCCAAGCTTGGCTCTGAAGGATGTGAGGCTGTCCTTGTTCCCTGTCATGTGCTTAGAGCACCCACTATCCAAGTACCATTGCTGGTTAGATGTTGGATAGGTCTTCAACTGCACATAAAACAATTCATTTGTTTTTGACCCAGTTTACCTTGGGCCTAGGTTGATAGCCTTTAAATTCTGAAATGAAAGACATCCCAGGTTGACTCTTATATCCTTCAGGATGATATCTCCTTGGAGGTAAAATCCATTCAATATAAGGGTTATAGATTTGGGATGAAGGACCCTTAGGATTCAATTTTGATTTGCCTTTGAAAAATTTTCCAGAGCTCTGACCTCTGTTCGACGATTTTGGAGTTGCGTTCGACGATCTTGGGTCAGATCGTCGATCTCCGTTCGACGTCGACTATAGCTGAGGTCAGGCACTTGAGATCGTCGACCTGCGTTCGACGACTTTGGCTGAGATCGTCGATCTACGTTCGACGATTTTGCCTGAGATCGTCGAGCTGCGTTCGGCGATCGTCGATCTCCATTTGGCGATCGTCGATCTCCGTTCGACGATTTATGCTGGGACTTAATTTTCTGAGGCAGATCAGAATTTTTCCTGGCAACCTCCACAACTCCCTTTCCCTTGTCAGAAATGAATTTGATGGGAGTTGTTAGGACTATAGGTTGGCTGGATGAAGCACCCAAGCCCAGTGTACTGTTGAATCTGGAGTTCACTGTGCTTGTGATGTCCATCAGCTTGATACTTCTCCCATTAAGGGATTCTTCAAGCTTCTTGGCCTCAGAGAGCTCACTTTTCAGTGAAGCTATCTGTTCCCTACAGCACTCCAACTCCTGAGAGAGTTTGAGGTTTTCTGACTTTAAAGTATTGTGTTCAGATAATTGATTTCTGAGAGAGATAATCTCTTTCTCAGACTTTAGCAGGTCTAAACACAGTGCTTTAAATTCAGATTTAAAATCTTCTGAACTAAAATCAAAAGATCTAATTACCTGATCTTCTTCAGGTTGAGTCTCTGAGTCTGACTCTGACTCCTCTTCCTCTGAATTATGCTGTGAGGCATTGATTGCCATCATGCAGAACTCTTTTTCTTCTGCATCATCCTCATCATCACTGGAGCTGGATGAGGCTTCTAACTCTTCTTCTGTCTCACTCCAGGATTCAGCAACAAACCCTTTTCTTGTATGCTTGTTTTTGCTTGAATAAGGTTTGTCATTGCCATTCCTTTTGGAGTCTTTCTCCTTTCTTCTTTCTTTTCTGTCCCTTCTGTCATTGTTCTTGTTCTCTGGACAGTCAGGAACTATGTGCCCTGGTTTCCTGCAACCAAAGCAAATAATGTCTTTATTATTACTAATGGACTTGTCATACCTTGGCTTGTCCTGCTCCTTGTATGATCTTCTTCTGAAGTCCTTTCTGGCCATCTTGTAGAATCTTTTGGCCAGCAGACTGAGTAGTTCATCATTGCCTGTAGCTTTATCTTCAGGCAGATCCTCAATTGCCTTGAATGCTATGGTCTTCTCTTTTCTTGTGGCTGGTGAGGCAGCCTTCTGTTCTTCCTCTCTATTTTTGATGAGTAGCTCATAAGATTTGAGCTTATCCAATAGAGCTTCAGTGGTGATCTCATTTAGACTTCTGGCATCCTTAATTGGCCAGATTCTTGAATCCCAAGTGCTGGGAAAGCACATTAGGATCTTGTCATTAAGTTCAGTTAGAGAGATCTCTTTGTCTAATGTCCTGAGTTCACTGTCAATTAAACTTAGTCTGTTGTACATGTCTCCCACTGACTCAGTTTCTCCCTTCTTGAAATTCTCATATTGAGAAATGAGATGGGATCTTCTATCCTTTCTCTCATCAGCTGAGCCTGAGACTATTTCTGAGAGCTTGTCCCGAATTTCTTTTGCTGAATTACATTCAGCTACCTTTTGAAATATGTCATCTGACATTGTCTGGGCTAGGATATTCATAGCCTTAGCATCAGCTACTTTCCATTTCTTGATATCAGCATCTGTTCCTGATGGAGGTGGAACAGCATTTGTACTGGAATTCTCTGGGGGTCTTGGATATACTGTCAAAATAGAATTAAAAATATCTTCGTCAATAGAATTCATGTAAAGTCTAATCCTTGCCTTCCAAAGTGCAAACTTGGATAGATTGCACACTGGAGGTCTGGTGCTTGCATAATCTTTGTTTTGGGCCATGATTTGTGAAAACAAAATCTAATAATGAAATACAAAGGACAGCAGATCTAGTTTGGGATTTTTGGGTTCAGGTGTTAGCCTGTACAACCAATCAAGTATGGTATGTTTAACCAACCTTGCTCTGATACCAGTTGAAAGTGCAGCTAGATCTGATATACTCTAGAGGGGGTGAATAGAGTATATGGTGCTTCGAAACTTTTTACAACAATTGTTGTAATATGTGTGAGCAGGGAAGCAATACTAAATCTAATCACAGCACTAAGTTAAACAAAAACTAAGCACAGAGAGATCAAGGCCAGAAACAAAAATGAAAACAATCAAAACCAGAAGACACAAGGAAATATAGTGGTTCCCCAAACTTGGGTACATCCACTCTTCTACCACCCTAGGTAGGAATCCACTGCAGGATGAGTTGATCAGGTATCCTGGGCACCAATGAGCTTTTGATAAGGTGCTCAAAAACCAAACCAGATTTTTTGATCAGGTGTCTTGCCACCAATGAGCTTTTGACAAGGTGCTCAAAAACCAAGCTCAAACTTTTGAAGGGAGTTTGAGAAACCCTTTACAGAGTGGGGGTGAGAGAGTGATGGAAGTCTTCTCTTTATCATACAACTGAGAAGACTATGTGGATTGATGTCAAAGCTCCCCCTGAATCCTTGAAATCTTCAGGAAGAAAAGCTTTACTGAGGGTGATAGGCCTTCAAAGGTTGAACTCCAGCAATAGATGATTTCAGCAATAGCTGAAATGTGGAGTGTCTGGAGTCTGAAATATGTTGGCCTTGAACACTTTGAAAACTACAGAGATCTTCTTTCCAAGGCCATTGTGCCCTTCTCCAGCTATGATTCCAGCTTAGTTAGCTCCTATATATCCTCCATATATACTGCTGAGCCTTCTGGTTCCAGTGATGCTGCTGTTACTCCTGCTGAAAATATTATTGTTGTTTCTGTTGCTGCTGCTGTCAGTGATGCTGCTGCTTATGTTCCAGTTTCTGAGGATATGCAGACAGAGGAATATGACTTTGAGCCTGCTGTTATTGCTGATGTTATTCCTGCTGTTATTACTGATGCTGAGGTTCTTGTATCTGAAAGTATTTTCTCTGAATCTGTTGCTGCTCCAGTTACTGCTGATATTACTGCTGTTATATCTTCTAAGAGTGTTGCTCCTGAAACTTCTATATCTGTTGTTACTACTGCTACTCCTATAACTTTTGTTGTTACTAGTGCTGTATCTGCTGCTGCTACAACTGCTGTTTCATCTGCTCCAACCCAAATTCAAAAAGATTATATGAAATAGATTGATGCTTTATATGATGAGCAAAGCTCTGAAAGTGATGAATATAGGACTGATTCTGATGATTCTTCTGCCACCATAGCAAGGAAAAGAAAGGCAAGGAGTAAAGCTATGAAAAGGGTGCCCCCAGCCAAAGTCAAAGACACCAATGACATACCTTACTACATTCTTCATGATTGCCCCATTACTGAACATTGGATGCAGTATTCCAAGAACCAATTGAAAGCTATGAAGAAGAAGAGGAAACATGAAAAAAGATCTTCTCAGTTTCATCATCCTCATCCTCCTCCACCACCTCCTCCTGATGCAGGTGCAGGTGGAAGATCAGCTGCTCAACCTTCTGCTAAAAGCCAAACCCCCTATCAGCCTCATGCAAGATCTCAATATAGGGGAAGCCAGTCCAGAGGTTCTCAATCAAGAAGAGGAAGTTATAGAGGAAGCCAAAGGGAATTCCAAGTCTACTCCAAAGGCTATTCAAGGCAACATCCATACTCCAGGGAAGGACAAGCTTCATCAGATACAACTTCAGGTCCTTTTCCCTACAAGTTGAAAGAAGTAGTCTCATCCAGAGCTCCTCTAGATAATCCATCCAACTGATATGAGCCTCCAGTGCCCTTTGAAGATCCAGAAAATAATCCTACTGCATGGACTGCCAGGATGAAAGAGTTAGCTGCCTTAGATCAAATCAAGAAAGCCAGAGAGCAAGACAGAGATACCTCCAACATTACTACCCTATCTGAACAAAGAAAGAAGGAACTGGAGAGATATGCCTCAAGCAAATTCTTTGATTCTGAAAGATATATGGTGCTGCATCCTGAATCTGTGGTACCAAGGACTAAACAACAAACTTCCTTAGGTGCAGCTGATGACAGAAGGTCAAAGAAAGAAGCTCTTAATCCTAATAGAGAAATTAAACTTATAAAGAGTAAGGAGAAGGAATAATTCTGTAAGGTGACAATCATTCTGATTTCTGTCTGAGATATTATATCTTTGGTTCTTTTTATTGTTGTTTATTGTTGCTTTATATGTTGTTCTTTAATTTTTCCAAGTTCTGTAAATAGTAATCCTAACCCAAATAGGGGGAGATTGTTGGAACACCCTATTACTAATTTGGGTCAGGATCACTATGCCTTTAGAAAACCTGTCTTTGACCTCATTGTATAGATCTAAAGATCAATTAGAATTGAGTCTAAGGGTTAGTAGTTAGGTTTGGAAGCTGCCCTCAAGACCAAGGTTTTTCAGTTTGAAGACTAAGTCATTTCGTCGAGCTCAGTACGACGAATCGTCGAACTCCAATCGAAGATCGTCTAGCTCAACTTCGACGGATCGTCGAACTCCATTCGACGATCGCTGAGCTCAACTTCAACAAATCGTCGAACTCTATTCGACGATCTTCGAGCATAGTTCGACGATCTTGACTCCAGTATTGATTCTCTATCTCTGAGCTCAGTTCGACGATAGTTGAGCTCAGATAGACGATCTCTGTTGCTGTATAAGTCCAAATCGCTGAGCTCAGTTCGACGATAGTAGAGCTCAGTTCGACGTTTTCTGAAGAGTTAAATGATTTTCAAGATTCAAATTCAGAACAGTTAAGGAGTTATTCTCAGCAATTAATTCAGAAGATCTTGTAGCCGTTTTCATTAATTCTGGACCAAGTTTCAAGGGATTATCAAGGAATGTTTCTTTGGACTTTCCCCCAGAAGACAATTACAATTAAGGAAGTCAATTAATGACAGGCTAACGGATATTCTTGACAGAGGATCATTTTCTATTCAGAAAGAAGGAATAAAAGACAAGATTTTTGAATCTCTCTCACAACACAGATAAGAAGAACAAGAAGAACAAGAACAAAATTTTCTCTGGAACAACATCTTTCTCAACATCAAATGTTCATAAGAGAAAAAGAGAAAGAGTTGTAGACATTCTCTGTCTAAAAGAATTCATACAAGAACACACAACCAAGGAGATCAACCAACTGAAATCTTCAGATCTCTATTAATTCAAGTGTTCAAGGCCATCTTCATTCAAGACACCAGACACCTAACATTTCAGCTGTTACTGAAATCATCATTTGCTGGAGATCAACTTCTGAAGGCCTATCACCCTACAGCAAAGCTTCATTTCCTGAACATCTCAAGAACTCAGGGGGAGCTTTGACAACATCTTTATCCACATAGTCTTCTCAGCTGCTTGGACAAAGAGAAGACTTCCATCACTCTCTCATCCCCATCTCTGTAAAGGGTTTCTCAAACTCCCTTCAAAAGTTTGTGTTTGGTTTTTGAGCACCTTATCAAAAGCTCATTGGTGGCAAGACACCTGATCAAAAAATCTGATTTGGTTTTTGAGCACCTTATCAAAAGCTCATTGGTGGCAAGGCACCTGATCAAAAAATCTGATTTGGTTTTTGAGCACCTTATCAAAAGCTCATTGGTGCCCAGGACACCTGATCAACTCATCCTGTAGTGGATTCCTACCTAGGGTGGTAGAAGAGTGGCTGTACCAAAGTTTAGGGGAATCACTATAGCTCCTTGTGTCTTCTGGCTTGCTTGTCTTTATTTTTGTTTTTGGCTGTGATCTGTGTTTAGTTAGGATCTGTGATTAGTTAGGATCTGTGATTAGCTTCTTTTGTAGATTGTAACAATTGTTTAGATTTATTATTTGCTTCCCTGTTCACTCAGATTGCAACAATTGTTGTAAAAAGTTTTTAAGCACCATACTCTATTCACCCCCCTCTAGAGTATATCAGATCTAGCTGCACTTTCAGAAATATTTCCTGGACTAGAGATGAGGGTGCGTCTACCCGATGGGTCAGAACTACGGACCACAGCCCATTGTGATATGGAGGCCGAGATTGGCGGCAAGGCATTTGAGGCGCCGGCAACTATTCTGAAGCTGCAGGACTTTGACTTGATTTTGGGCATGACATGGTTACATCGGAACCATGATCAAATAGATTGCCCATCAAGAAGGATCACACTAAGGCATGGCGACTCCCATGTTATCATCGAAGGTATTCAGCCTATCTGCCACACATTGTTATCTTCTGTACAGGCTGTGAAGGCCCACGAGCAGGGAGAAGAAGTTTACCTTATCTGCTTTGAGATGGTGGGGACAGAGACTTCTATTTCAGATGTTCCGGTGGTCCGGGATTTCTCCGATGTATTCCCGGAGAAATTGCCCGGGCTACCACCAGCCAGAGGCGTGGATTTCAGGATCCAGCTAGTACCGGGAGCGACGCCGGTGTCCCGGGCACCTTACAGGATGGCTCCCAGGGAGTTAGCAGAGTTCAGGACACAACTTCAAGAGCTAGTTGAGTCGGGATTTGTGCGGCCTAGTTCATCGCCGTGGGGAGCGCCAGTTCTCTTTGTGAAGAAGAAGGACGGGTCGTTACGACTATGCATAGATTACCGGGAGCTGAACCGATTAACGGTCCGCAATACCTACCCACTACCTCGGATAGATGAGTTATTTGATCAGCTGCAGGGAGCCTTCTGGTTCTCTAAGCTAGATTTGCGATCTGGTTACTACTAGCTCCGCATACGGGAAGAGGACATACCGAAGACGACATTCAGTTCACGCTATGGATTATACGAGTTCACGGTGATGCCTTTTGGGCTCACGAATGCCCCCGCCGCATTCATGAGTCTAATGAACCGTATATTCGAGCCCTTCTTAGACCGCTTCGTGATTGTATTCATCAAAGACATTTTGATATATTCCCGGACTCAGGAAGAGCATACAGAGCATTTGACGCTGGTCTTGCAGAGGCTGAGGGAGTCCCAGCTGTACGCAAAGTTTTCAAAGTGCCAGTTCTGGCTGCAGGAGGTGGCATTCCTGGGACACACGATCAGTGGGGCTAGATTAGCAGTGGACCCAGCCAAGGTAGAGGCAGTAAGTGATTGGCCACGAACAAAGTCAGCATCCGATATTCGCAACTTCCTGGGTTTGGCAGGGTACTATCGGAAGTTTGTGGAGGGGTTCTTGAGGATAGCCCTCCCCCTCACGACTTTGACGAGGAAGGATACTGAGTTCACCTGGACAGAGCAGTGTGAGGCGGCATTTCAGGAGCTGAAGGACCGACTCATCTCATCCCCTATTCTTGCGCTTCCATCCGGGAGTGAAGGATTTCAGATTTATACAGATGCCTCTTACCAGGGGATGGGTGCTGTCCTGATGCAACATGGACATGTTATTGCTTACGCTTCGAGACAGTTGAAGAAGCATGAGCATAACTATCCAGTACATGACTTAGAGCTTGGGGCTGTGGTATTCGCCCTAAAGATGTGGAGACATTACTTATACAGGATTCATTGTGATATCTATTCAGATCACAAGAATCTTAAATATATCGATACGCAGGAAGACTTAAACTTACGATAGAGGAGATGGCTGGAATTCCTCTGCGATTATGATTATAAGATCCACTACCATCCGGGGAAAGCGAACACAGTAGCAGATGCTTTGAGTAGGAGGCCCGACACTTCTGGACCGGATCCTCGGTTGATGTCTATAGAGATGCTACGGATGATGGAAGACATGCACATTACCATGGTATCTGAGGCCGAACCAGTGGTATATCGAGAGTATTTGAGCTCAGTGATCAGTAGTGATGACATACGAGAGCGCATCCGAACACATCAGAGGCGGGATGCTGCATTACAGCCGATTTTTAGTGCCCTAGAAAGGGGCAAGGTTGAGGACTACACGATACAGGATGATCTTCTTTGATTCCGTGGAAGCATTTACATACCAGCAGGGGGCAGTATCCGGGAGGACATACTCAAAGAGGCTCATTGCTCTAGATATTCAGTACATCCCGGCATCACCAAGATGTGGGCAGATTTGCGGAGGTCTATGTATTGGCCTGGGATGAAGAGGGAGATCACTCATTTTGTGACATTCTGCGAGGCGTGTCAGCACGTGAAGGCGGAATGTATGAACCCATGAGGTTTGCTACAGCCACTACCAGTCCCAGAGTGGAAGTTCGAGGACATTGCTATGGATTTTGTGCACGGACTATCTCGCTCCCACTCTGGGCATGATTCTATATGGGTCATAGTAGACAGATTGACCAAGGTAGCGCGCTTTATCCCAGTTCGGAAGGATGCCCCAGTTGCAGTTCTGGTGAGATTATTTGTGGAGCAGTTCGTCAGATATCATGGCATTCCTAGGACGATTGTTTCGGACCGTGATGGTCGGTTCACTTCGAGCGAGTGGAGGGCTGTGCATGCTTACTTGGGCTCTCAGCTTACTTTTAGTACCGCCTTCCATCCGCAGACCGACGGACAGACCGAGCGGACCATCCGGACCATGGAGGATTTACTCAGATTATGCATATTGGATACAGGGAAGCCTTGGGAGAGGCTGCTGCCACTGTGAAAGTGCAGCTAGATCTGATATACTCTAGAGGGGGGTGAATAGAGTATATGGTGCTTTGAAACTTTTTACAACAATTATTGTAATATGTGTGAGCAGGGAAGCAATACTAAATCTAATCACAGCGCTAAGTTAAACAAAAACTAAGCACAGAGAGATTAAGGCCAGAAACAAAAATGAAAACAATCAAAACCAGAAGACACAAGGAAATATAGTGGTTCCCCAAACTTGGGTACATCCACTCTTCTACCACCCTAGGTAGGAATCCACTGCAGGATAAGTTGATCAGGTGTCCGGGGCACCAATGAGCTTTTGATAAGGTGCTCAAAAACCAAACCAGATTTTTTGATCAGGTGTCTTGCCACCAATGAGCTTTTGACAAGGTGCTCAAAAACCAAGCTCAAACTTTTGAAGGGAGTTTGAGAAACCCTTTACAGAGTGGGGGTGAGAGAGTGATGGAAGTCTTCTCTTTCTCAAACAACTGAGAAGACTATGTGGATTGATGTCAAAGCTCCTCCGGAATCCTTGAAATCTTCAGGAAGAAAAGCTTTGCTGAGGGTGATAGACCTTCAAAGGTTGAACTCCAGCAATAGATGATTTCAGCAATAGCTGAAATGCGGAGTGTCTGGAGTCTGAAATATGTTGGCCTTGAACACTTTGAAAACTACAGAGATCTGAAGATTTGAGAAAGCTTGATCTCCTTGGATGAGTGTTCTTCAGAATTCTTTGTGACATAAGATTTTTTTTGAATGTGTCTCTGTAATCTGTATTGGGTGTGCTCTTCTTATTGTTCTTAGATATTCAAAAAACATTCTGTCTTTTATTCTCTGGTTCAGAATAGAATATCATTCTCTGTCAAGTATAGTCGTTGGCCTGCATTAATTGCATCCTTAATTGCATAATCTCTTTTGGAGGAAAGTCCACAGAATTATTTCTTGAAAAATCCCTTGAAACTTGGTCCAGAAATAAATGAAAACGGCTAGCAAATCTCTGAATTAATTGCAGAATAACTCCTAACTGATTTGAATTTGAATTAAGAAATATCCTGGAAGTTATCTGAAATCGTCGAACTGAGCTCTGCTATCGTCGATCTGAGCTCAAAGATCGTCGAACTGAGCTCAGAGATAAAGATCCAAAGCATAGTCAAAATCGTCGACCTGAGCTCACCGATCGTCGAATGGAGTTCGACGACATAATGAAGTTGAGCTCAGCGATCGTCGAATGGAGTTCGACGATCTGTCGAAGTTGAGCTAGACGATCGTCGATCTGAGTTCGACGAATCGTCGTGCTGAGCTCGACGATATGACTTAGTCTCCAGACTGAGAATCCTGGTCTTCAGGGCAGCTTCCAAACCTAGACTTCTAACCCTTAAACTCAATTCTAATTGACCTATTAAGCTATACAGGAGGTCAAGCAAAGATTCCTAGAGACATAGTGATCCTGACCCAAATTAGTAATAGGGTGTTCCAACAATCTCCCCCTATTTGGGTTAGGATTACTATTTACAGGCTTTGGAAAAACTTTAAATAACAACATACAATCAGAAACACAGAAAAGCAACAGCTAGACATAGCAGAAACACAGAAATATATATATCATCCAGATAGTCAGAAATTGCAGAGATTGTCACCTTACAACATCATTTCTTCTCTTTTCCCTTAACCATTTTAATTTCTCTGTTAGGATTTAGGGCTTCCTTCTTAGATCTGGTGTCATCTGCTGCACCTAAGGATGTCTGCTGTTTAAGCCTGGGAACCACTACTTCAGGGTGTAATTCCATGTATCTGTCAGCATCAAAGAATTTACTTGAACCATATCTCTCTAGTTCTTTTTGTCTTTGTTCATACATTGTAGAAATGTTGGAAGAATCTAATCCTTGATCTCTGGCCTTTTTAATTTGGTCCAGTGAAGCTAATTCTTTTAACCTTGCAGTCCAAGCAGCTGGATTATTTTCAGGGTCCTCATAAGGTACAGGTGGCTCATACCTGTTGGAGGGGTTGTCTTGAGAGGGCCTGGCAGACACAGTTTCTTTTAGCTTGTAAGGGAAAGGACCTGATGATATATCAGATGAAATATGTCCTCCCCTAGAATATGGGTGCTGCCTGGAATAGCCTTTAGAATAGACTTGAATATCTCTCTGATTACCTCTATATCCTCCTCTCCTAGAATGCGAACCCTTGGATTGGCTTTCCCTTTGGTAAGATCTGGCATGAGGTTGATAGGGAGCCTGACTTCTGGCTGGGGGTTGACTTGCAGAGCTTCCACCTGCACCTGCATCAGGAGGTGGTGGTGGAGGAGGATGAGAGTGCTGGAATTGGGATGAGCCCTTCTCATATTTTCTCTTTTTCTTCATTGCTTTCAACTGATTTTTGGAATACTGCATCCAGTGCTCAGTAATTTGGCAGTTATGAAGGATATAGTATGGAATGTCATTGTTATCTTTAACTTTAGCAGCATGAACCCTTTTCATTGCTTTGCTCCTTGCCTTCCTTTTCCTGGCAATGGTAGTAGATGAGTCATCAGAGTCTGTTTTAAATTCATCAGATTCAGAACTCTGGTCCTCATAGAGAGCATCTATTTTCTTCATCAAATCCTTTTTGAGCTGAACAGAGGCAGATGAGGCAGAAGCTGAAACAGCAGCAGCAGTAGGTGTTGAGATGGTAACAGCAGGGACAGCAGCAGATGGAGAAGGTGAAGCAGAAACAACAACAGCAGCAGTAGCAGATACTGGAGAGGTGACAGCAGCAGTAACTTCACTAACAACAGTAGAAATAGCAGATTCATCATCAAAGTCTGCAGAAGGCTCAAATTCAGTGGCCTCTGTCATAAGAAAGTCCTTGGAAGATGGTTCAGCAGAGACAGTAGGAACTTCAGCAGCAGTATGAATATCTTCAGCAGCAGCAGTATCAACATTCCTTTCTTCAGGAGAAGCAGCAGCAGCAATGACTGAATTTACAAAAGAGGAGATCATGCTAGGGTCACAGCAAGAAAGAGGCACAAGTGCCTTGGATAAGTCTTCTGGAGGCTGGACAGCATGGACCTCTGGCAGACAGCTAAAGTAGGCAGAATAAAAAACAGATAGCAAAGACCTAAGGTCTATTGCAAGAACTGCAGTAGGATGCACAGCAGCAGCAGCAAGAGAAGCAGAACTAACAGCAACAGCAGACAAAGGGCTTGCAGAAACAGCAACAACAGCAGCATGAAGATTCTCTTCATATGGTATCTCCCCCTGCCTAGATGCAGATACATCTGGATCAAGGCACACTGCTGTAGGTGCTGCCTGAGGGAAGAGGGAAGAAAGCCTGGCAGAAAGGGCTGACACTAACAGGTGGAGTGGAGCCAAAGAGGTCTCCAACAGCAGAGTTAGCCTTGGGGCAAGTAACTCATACAGCCTGTCAGCAAGGGCTGAGAGGTCTACTTGCTCAAGAGCTGGAGCAGAGGTAGAAGGTATGGAAGCAGCTGAGGTTTCTGGAAGTGGAGAGCTGGAGAAGGGTGGAAGGGATAGCTCAGGTGTTGGTAGGGTGGATATGGAGGATAGGGGAATGGATATGGATGGGGTGAATGTTGGTTGGTCTATGATGTGGTGTAGGAGATCTTGGAATGAAGTGGAGGAGGCGGGTAATCCAGGAGGAGATGATGGGTAATCATCCATAAAGGAATCATCCAGGAGGGTGAAGGATGGAATAGAAGGTGAGGAGGTGACATCAGGTGGAGGGTAGGAGAACAGTGGGTTGAATTGTTCTTCTGGTGTAGAAAGAACAGGGGCTGGAGATGGTGTGGATGTTGGAGATGGGCTGGAGATGGTGATGGTGGATGGAGCTGGAATGGTGGATGGTAGGGGTAGGGATGGAATTGGAGGAGGAGGAGAGGCAGCAACAGCAGCCAGGTCATCTGCAGGGGCAGAGACCTGTGGAGGATTGACTCTTGGAGTCCTTGTGCCTGAAGGAGCACTGGAGGAGGGCCTGCTAGGCTTGCTGATTTGCCTGTCCCACTTTCCAAAGAGGGCACATGTTAGTCTCTTTGAGGCATTGATATGAACTCCAGAGGAGACTAGCAAGGCAGGACACCTATGCTGCAGAAATACTCCAACAATTCTTCCAAAATTAACAAAACTTTTGTTTATTTTCTTTTTGATGAGGTCAAAGAAAACCTCTCCCCAGTTCAGATTTTTCTTATCCACAAGAGCTCCTATGAGACAGAGCTGATATCATGATATAATATCATGGGCAGAGTGCTTTGGCAGTAGCACTTTCCCTACCACATCTGCCAGGAACCTATATTCAACAGACAGATTCCTCTTGAATAGCTTGCTAGGGTTTCCCTCTGGATGACCCATCCTGGCAAGCAGTTCAGAAAACTCATCTCCAGATAATTCAGCAGAGTCTTCTCCATTTCTCAATCCAAAAACTTCTGTTAAAATTGTGGGGGTCAAGGGTACCTGAGTTCCAGCTAATGACCCAACTATGGTGCTGTTATCTTGATTATGGGCAGTATAAACCCAATCCTTGATTTCATCAGAAGCCAGCTTGATCCTGGTGGTCATTATGGCCGTCAGATTCTGATCCTTGAACATACCCAGTATATCTTGAAAAATCTGATCAGTCGTGCTGAAGGATTCTATATCAATATCAAACCCAGCATCAAACTTCATTGCAGCAAGAACAGCAACTGACACAGCCATTGTACCTGCAAAAACTCAACAAACAAAACGACCAAGAGTAGAACTGTTTGGAGGGAAAGAAAATCCTTGCAGAGAAATCGAAAGCGCAAAAGAGAACGACGGCGAAAAATGAGTTTTATATTAGGGTTCGACGCAGAATTGGAAAGATCGTTGAACTCAGTTCGACGATCGATGCTCCTAAAGGAATCTGAAGAGTCTTCAACATCGTCGATCTCCGTTCGACGATCTTGGAGAGCGTCGAGCTCCGTTCGACGATCGTTTAGAGAACATAATCGTCGAGCGCCGTTCGACGATCGTTGACCGGAAGAGATAGTTCATACTATCTGATAGCCGCTGAACTCAGGTCGACGATTTTTGGAAATCGTCGATCTTCGTTCGACGATCATGGGGAAAATCGTCGAGCGCAGTTCAGAGATCAGAGAAATGCTAGACACTAAGAAAAATCAGAATGTTTGCCTAGTCTTGGTCAATTTTTAAGCTTTCAAAATCTTGGAGATTATTTAAGAATTCCTCCATCTAACATTCCTAACTGATTTAGGAAGAAGGTGTGTTTCTTTCATCCAAGGGGCTTGGTGAAAATAGTTCACTATGCTAATCTCATCTCAAATTTAGAATGCATTAGGTTGGAAAAACCTTCTGCACAATTTCAGGAGTCACAGATAGAGACCACAAGGAACTGACAAGTAGGTGCAATCCTGCATCCATAATCATTTGCTGAATCCTAGATTTGGAGAGGTTAGGGTTCTAATGATATCTGATAGCTGTAAAGTAGTTTGGTTGTACTCCCAGTAGCATTGGTAGTATGGACTTTTCAAGGGTTCAATGCTGGGTCTCATGCTACTCATGCTCTTCTGGGAGCCCTTATTTGAGACCATTTTCCATGAGAAAGCATGCTAGGGTCTCATACCATGCTCTGGGAGCTTGCTTGAGACCATATAATGCTTTGTTCAGTCTAAAAACATAATTATGAAAGTTGGAGAGATAAAACCTGGAGGTTGTCTGACATAAACTTCCTCTTTGATGTCTCCATTCAAGAAAGCACTTTTGACATCCATCTGATATACTTTGAAGCCTTTGTGAGCTGCATAAGCTAGAAATATTCTGATGGCTTCTAATCTTGCAACAGGTGCAAAAGTCTGGTCGTAGTCGATTCCTTCTTCTTGAGAGTATCCCTGAGCAACTAGCCTTGCCTTATTCCTTATTATTACTCCTTGATCATCCAGTTTGTTTTTGAATACCCATTTTGTTCCAACAATGGAGTGATCCTTAGGCTTTGGCACTAGTTCTCATACTTTGTTCCTCTCAAATTGATGCAACTCCTCTTGCATTGTAATGATCCAGTGTGGATCTTGCTCTGCATCTTGAATAGACTGAGGTTCAATTTGAGATAAGAAGCAGGTGTGCAACAGGTTTTGGTTAACCTGATTTCTGGTTTGCACACCAGCTGAGATTTCTCCAATTATTTGGAAATTGGATGGTCTCTTGATGTTACTAAATCAACAGGGGGTGTTGATTGTTCACCAACCTGTGTTGTTGTTTCCTCTTGTGGTACAACAACTAGCTCTTCAAGTTGTTCTTCATTATGTTGAGCATTCCCTTCATCTTCACTGCCTTCATCCTCTTGAGTAACCTGTAACCTGTTCAAGTCTTCAACTAGAGAGTGTTCCTGCAAAGGTTCTATGGTAGAAGAAATCTTCTCCTTGAAAGACATGTTAGTTTCATCAAATGAAATGTGAACAGATTCCTCAATTTTCAAAGATGATTTATTATAGACCCTATAGGCCTTGCTGATCATGGAGTATCCCAGAAACACTCCTTCATCAGCTTTGACTTGAAATTTTGCTAGATATTTCTTGTCATTATTGTGAATGTAGCAAATACAACCAAAGACTCTAAAATAGTCAACTTTAGGTTTCTTGCCTTTGAGTAATTCATAGGGAGTATTTCCCTTTAGTTTGTGTATCAGACTTCTGTTCAACACATAGTTGGAGGTGTTCACTGCCTCTGCCCAAAAGGATAGAGGTAGATGAGCATCTGACAACAATGTGGTGGCAGATTCAATAAGGGTTCTATTTTTCCTTTCAGCTACCCCATTTTGTTGAGGAGTTCTAGAAGCTGAGAAAGTATGCCTGATCCCTTCACTCTGACAGAACTCTTGCATAAGAAGAGAATCAAACTCTGTCCCATGATCACTTCTGATAAGGGCAATGTGAGTATATGAACTCAATCTGTATACATTTGAGAAACTTTGTCAGACACTTAAAGTTATCAGACTTCTTCCTTAGAAAGAACACCCAAGTGAATCTAGAGAAGTCATCTACAACTACTAAAGTGTAGGATTTCCCTCCTAGGCTTTGTACTGTGATGAGTCCAAAAAGATCCATGTGTAACAGATACAATATCCTAGGTGAATCACTCTTATTAAGTGACTTAAAACTGTTTTTAGTTTGCTTGCCTAATTGACAATCCCTGCAGAGTCCTTCCTTCTTATAGGGGCCAGAAGATAGTCCTCTAACAAGGTTGTCCTTGGATAGCCTAGCAATAGTTCTAAGGTTTAGGTGTCCTAATCTCTTATGTCATAATACATTTGGTCTACAGACAGAGTTAAACAAGCAGATATCTACATCAGTTGAAAGAAAATCTACTAGATAGATGTTACCTTTCCTTTTACCTGTCAACACTGTTGTGTTGTCCTCTGACTTGATTTTGCATAAGGCTTTGCTGAAGGTCACCTGATAGCCTTCATCACACAGCTGACTGATGCTAATTAGGTTGTGCTTCAGTCCTTCCACATAGGCTACCTTCTTGAAAGTTACTGAACCAATCTGGACTGCACCATATCCTTTAGTTTGTCCAAAGTTTGAATCACCAAAGATAACTTTGGGTCCAAGCTTGGCTCTGAAGGATGTGAGGCTGTCCTTGTTCCCTGTCATGTGCTTAGAGCACCCACTATCCAAGTACCATTGCTGGTTAGATGTTGGATAGGTCTTCACCTGCACATAAAACAATTCATTTGTTTTTGACCCAGTTTACCTTGGGCCTAGGTTGATAGCCTTTAAATTCTGAAATGAAAGACATCCCAGGTTGACTCTTATATCCTTCAGGATGATATCTCCTTGGAGGTAAAATCCATTCAGTATAAGGGTTATAGATTTGGGATGAAGGACCCTTAGGATTCAATTTTGATTTTCCTTTGAAAAATTTTCCAGAGCTCTGACCTCTGTTCAACGATTTTGGAGCTGCGTTCGACGATCTTGGGTCAGATCGTCGATCTCCGTTCGACGGTCGACTATAGCTGAGGTCAGGCACTTGAGATCGTCGACCTGCATTCGACGACTTTGGCTGAGATCGTCGATCTACGTTCGACGATTTTGCCTGAGATCGTCGAGCTGCGTTCGGCGATCGTCGATCTTCATTCGGCGATCGTCGATCTCCGTTCGACGATTTCTGCTGGGACTTAATTTTCTGAGGCAGATCAAAATTTTTCCTGGACAACCTCTACAACTCCCTTTCCCTTGTCAGAAATGAATTTGATGGGAGTTGTTAGGACTATAGGTTGGCTGGATGAAGCACCCAAGTCCAGTGTACTGTTGAATCTGGAGTTCACTGTGCTTGTGATGTCCATCAGCTTGATGCTTCTCCCATTAAGGGATTCTTCAAGCTTCTTGGCCTCAGAGAGCTCACTTTTCAGTGAAGCTATCTGTTCCCTACAGCACTCCAACTCCTGAGAGAGTTTGAGGTTTTCTGACTTTAAAGTATTGTGTTCAGATAATTGATTTCTGAGAGAGATAATCTCTTTCTCAGACTTTAGCAGGTCTAAACACAGTGCTTTAAATTCAGATTTAAAATCTTCTGAACTAAAATCAAAAGAGCTAATTACCTGATCTTCTTCAGGTTGAGTCTCTGAGTCTGACTCTGACTCCTCTTCCTCTGAATTATGCTGTGAGGCATTGATTGCCATCATGCAGAACTCCTTTTCTTCTGCATCATCCTCATCATCACTGGAGCTGGATGAGGCTTCTGACTCTTCTTCTGTCTCACTCCAGGATTCAGCAACAAACCCTTTTCTTGTATGCTTGTTTTTGCTTGAAGAAGGTTTGCCATTGCCATTCCTTTTGGAGTCTTTCTCCTTTCTTCTTTCTTTTATGTCCCTTCTGTCCTTGTTCTTGTTCTCTGGACAGTCAGGAACTATGTGCCCTGGTTTCCTGCAACCAAAGCAAATAATGTCTTTATTATTACTAATGGACTTGTCATACCTTGGCTTGTCCTGCTCCTTGTATGATCTTCTTCTGAAGTCCTTTCTGGCCATCTTGTAGAATCTTTTGGCCAGCAGACTGAGTAGTTCATCATTGCCTGTAGCTTTATCTTCAGGCAGATCCTCAGTTGCCTTCAATGCTATGGTCTTCTCTTTTCTTGTGGCTGGTGAGGCAGCCTTCTATTCTTCCTCTCTATTTTTGATGAGTAGATCATAAGATTTGAGCTTACCCAATAGAGCTTCAGTGGTGATCTCATTTAGACTTCTGGCATCCTTAATTGGCCAGATTCTTGAATCCCAAGTGCTGGGAAAGCACATTAGGATCTTGTCATTAAGTTCAGTTAGAGAGATCTCTTTGTCTAATGTCCTGAGTTCACTGACAATTAAACTTAGTCTGTTGTACATGTCTCCCACTGACTCAGTTTCTCCCTTCTTGAAATTCTCATATTGAGAAATGAGATGGGATCTTCTATCCTTTCTCTCATCAGCTGAGCCTGAGACTATTTCTGAGAGCTTGTCCCAAATTTCTTTTTACTGAATTACATTCAGCTATCTTTTGAAATATGTCATCTGACATTGTCTGGGCTAGGATATTCATAGCCTTAGCATCAGCTACTTTCCATTTCTTGATATCAGCATCTGTTCCTGATGGAGGTGGAACATCATTTGTACTGGAATTCTCTGGGGGTCTTGGACATACTGTCAAAACAGAATTAAAAATATCTTCGTCAATAGAATTCATGTAAAGTCTAATCCTTGCCTTCCAAAGTGCAAACTTGGATAGATTGCACACTGGAGGTCTGGTGCTTGCATAATCTTTGTTTTGGGCCATGATTTGTGAAAACAAAATCTAATAATGAAATACAAAGGACAGCAGATCTAGTTTGGGATCTTTGGGTTCAGGTGTTAGCCTGTACAACCAATCAGGTATGGTATGTTTAACCAACCTCGCTCTGATACCAATTGAAAGTGCAGCTAGATCTGATATACTCTAGAGGGGGGTGAATAGAGTATATGGTGCTTTGAAACTTTTACAATAATTGTTGTAATATGTGTGAGCAGGGAAGCAATACTAAATCTAATCACAGCACTAAGTTAAACAAAAACTAAGCACAGAGAGATCAAGGCCAGAAACAAAAATGAAAACAATCAAAACCAGAAGACACAAGGAAATATAGTGGTTCCCCAAACTTGGGTACATCCACTCTTCTACCACCCTAGGTAGGAATCCACTGCAGGATGAGTTGATCAGGTGTCCTGGGCACCAATGAGCTTTTGATAAGGTGCTCAAAAACCAAACCAGATTTTTTGATCAAGTGTCTTGCCACCAATGAGCTTTTGACAAGGTGCTCAAAAACCAAGCTCAAACTTTTGAAGGGAGTCTGAGAAACCCTTTACAGAGTGGGGGTGAGAGAGTGATGAAAGTCTTCTCTTTCTCAAACAACTGAGAAGACTATGTGGATTGATGTCAAAGCTCCCCCTGAATCCTTGAAATCTTCAGGAAGAAAAGCTTTGATGAGGGTGATAGGCCTTCAAAGGTTGAACTCCAGGAATAGATGATTTCAGCAATAGCTGAAATGTGGAGTGTCTGGAGTCTGAAATATGTTGGCCTTGAACACTTTGAAAACTACAGAGATCTGAAGATTTGAGAAAGCTTGATCTCCTTGGATGAGTGTTCTTCAGAATTCTTTGTGACAGAAGATTTTTTTTGAATGTGTCTCTGTAATCTGTATTGGGTGTGCTCTTCTTGTTGTTCTTAGAGATTCAAAAAACATTCTGTCTTTTATTCTCTGGTCCAGAATAGAATATCATTCTCTGTCAAGTATAGCCGTTGGCCTGCATTAATTGCATCCTTAATTGCATAATCTCTTTGGAGGAAAGTCCACAGAATTATTCCTTGAAAAATCCCTTGATACTTGGTCCAGAAATAAATGAAAACGGCTAGCAAATCTCTGAATTAATTGCAGAATAACTCCTAACTGATTTGAATTTGAATTAAGAAATATCCTGGAAGTTATCTGAAATCGTCGAACTGAGCTCTGCTATCGTCGATCTGAGCTCAAAGATCGTCAAACTGAGCTCAGAGATAAAGATCCAAAGCATAGTCAAAATCGTCGACCTGAGCTCACCGATCGTCGAATGGAGTTCGATGACATAATGAAGTTGAGCTCAGCGATCGTCGAATGGAGTTCGACGATCTGTCGAAGTTGAGCTAGACGATCGTCGATCTGAGTTCGACGAATCGTCGTGCTGAGCTCGACGATATGACTTAGTCTCCAGACTGAGAATCCTGGTCTTCTGGGCAGCTTCCAAACCTAGACTTCTAACCCTTATACTCAATTCTAATTGACCTATTAAGCTATACAAGAGGTCAAGCAAAGGTTCCTAGAGACATAGTGATCTTGATCCAAATTAGTAATAGGGTGTTCCAACACACTGATTGAGTTCTCGTACAATAACAGCCACCAGGCTAGCATCAGGATGGCTCCATATGAGGCACCTTATGGGAGGAAGTGCCGAACACCGCTATCATGGGTTCCGGATGTGGATACCAGGGCTCTTGGATCTGATTATATAGAGGATACTGAGGTTCAGATTCGTTTGATCAGATATCCGCTACTAGAGGCCCAGAGCAGGCAGGCAAAGTATTATGATGCTCGGCACCGGAAGGTGGAGTTCCAGGTTGGAGACAGAGTTTTCTTGAAGATACGTCCAGTACACGGTGTCTCTCGGGTGTGGAGGCACAAGAAGCTCAGTCCAGATACATGGGGCCATACTTGATCCTGGAGCGGATCGGCCCCTTAGCTTACATACTGCAGCTGCCACCGGAGTTGGGTGCATTACATGACATCTTCCATGTCTCTTCCTTGCGAAGATCTCTCCTTCGGCCGGAGCAGCACATTACTACTACAGCCGGACCGGTAGAGCCTGACAGATCAGATAGTTTGGAGCTGATCCGGATTGACGATACAACCATCCGAGTGTTGCAGAAGAAGGTCCCTCTTGTGAAGGTGCTGTGGTCCAACCATGGACGGGAGGAGCACACCTGGGAGCCAAGTGATCTAATGCTGGAGCGACACCTGGAGCTGTTCACTTCAGGTATATTTTAGTTTACACGTTAAAAATTTCTTATAAATCTTGCAAATAAACCCCGTAAACCCGAACTTAAATTTCGAGGACGAAATTATTTTTCTTGGTTGTTTGAATTTGTAACATCCCATGTTACTTCTAGGCCCCTTCCACTTAGATTGGGCTAGGCATGAGATGGGTGACAGGGGTTTTAGCTAGGTTTGACCCTAGGTAGTGGGTTGTAGCCATGTGGGGCCCACTATAGGACCAAGTCAAACTATGTCAAACTAGCCTAAATAGGGACCCAAACCACACCATGACCCCACCGCATTGCCCTAACCCTAAAAATAATCTAAGTGCACACTAGGGCATGCCATTAGGTCAATACTTTGACCCCAGTTGACCAAAGTCAACCTTTGGTCTAATTTGGTCACACCCACACTCATAAGCCCAAATAGCCTAAGTAGGGCACCCCCTTGACCCAACCCAAGTTGGGTGGTGCCACTAAGCTCATGAACATCAAATCGGGTCAGCCCACTCATCATGTTGACTAAGTCAACTCTCCAAGTCAACAAGTCAACTATTTGACCTAAAAGAGGGAAATGAAGACCAAGCCGCCCTCCCTTGGACCAAGCCCACCAAATTTGGCCCATGGCCAGCCCATGTGAACAAGACCAACCCTACCCCTCTGAATTAGGAGAGAGTGCATGCAAAGGGGTAGAAATGAGATTTTAAGAGGAAGAGGAGAGAGAAATGGGGATGAAGAGGAAGGGTGGCCACATGACCACCCCTTCAGCTGCAATCATCTGCCCAACACCTGCTGGCCGGCCTCCCCTGATTATTCCAGGATATTTTGGTGGCATGCTGGCCACATGGCATCCATGGTGACACAACCAAAGCCCAAACCGAGCTCACATAGGTAGTATCTCCCTATACAACCATCCTTAGCTCAAACCGACTTCATCATTAGCTTCAGGAGGTGGAAAGGAGTGAAATTCGATAGCTGGATCAAAGCTTTTGGTGGAGAATCAAGAAATCAGTGAGGAGCTCGCTGGCGCACCACCACCATGGAAATCCGCCGCCTGAACCGCCGCCAAGCCCCAATCCAGGTCCGTTTCACCTCACCTCTACCCGTACTAGGATCCTAGATTGATTAGGTGAGATATTGGGCTCAACTGAGCCCGATGCCATGGGAGAAAAGTGTGATTTTTCCAAGCTTTCCTTAACCTCTCGAGATCGCCGTCACCGCCGTCTCCCGCCGCCCCATCACCGGGAAACGATAGCCACCACCACCGTGAAGGTGATGGCACCGTTTGGCGGGGGTGGCGCCGCCTGTAACGGCCCAGCCTAGAGCTCAGAGGCTGCCGTACCCCACATGGGCCGAACAGCTTGTCTCACCCGTGACAACGTTACAGGGCTGCAGCCCAATACACCCCAACGCCTCTCCCGCTTGTTTTTCAGCAAGGCGCATTGTTGGCGCTAGGTATCGAACCCGCAACCCTTGATAACACTCTCTTCCAACAGAGCTCATCACCAACTGAGCTGCAGCTCAGTTGGTGATGAGCTCTGTTGGAAGAGAGTGTTATCAAGGGTTGCGGGTTCGATACCTAGCGCCAACAACGCGCCTTGCTGAAAAACAGGCGGGAGAGGCGTTGGGGTGTATTGGGCTGCAGCCCTGTAACGTTGTCACGGGTGAGACAAGCTGTTCGGCCCATGTGGGGTGCGGCAGCCTCTGAGCTCTAGGCTGGGTCGTTACATAAAATGTGCACTTTTTATGTAACGGCCCAGCCTAGAGCTCAGAGGCTGCCGCACCCCACATGGGCCGAACAGCTTGTCTCACCCGTGACAACGTTACAGGGC
Source organism: Platanthera guangdongensis (assembly GCA_039583875.1). Lineage (NCBI taxonomy): Eukaryota > Viridiplantae > Streptophyta > Magnoliopsida > Asparagales > Orchidaceae > Platanthera > Platanthera guangdongensis. The sequence continues at coordinate 59,216,837 of CM077163.1, forward strand.
TGCAGCCCAATACACCCCAACGCCTCTCCCGCCTGGTTTTCAGCAAGACGCGTTGTTGGCGCTAGGTATCGAACCCGCAACCCTTGATAACACTCTCTTCCAACAGAGCTCATCACCAACTGAGCTGCAGCTCAGTTGGTGATGAGAACTGTTGAAGGTTTCTTTTCAAGGGTTGCGGGTTCAAATCCCTGCGCCAACAACGCGCTGTTTGCTGAGAAACAGGCCAGAGGGGAGGCGTTGGGGTGTACACCTGCAGGCCTTGGTATATTCCGGCTGTACCACCGTGGTCCGTGGTCTAAATGGTCCATGGGCTACTGGTGGGTCGGGCGGCCTTGGTCTAAAGGGCCGGGTCGTTACAAAAAAGTGCACTTTTTTGTAACGACCCGGCCCTTTAGACCAAGGCCGCCCGACCCACCAGTAGCCCATGGACCTTTAGACCACGGACCACGGTGGTACAGCCAATACGGAATATACCAAGGCCTGCAGGCCGTACACCCCAACGCCTCTCTGGCCTGTTTCTCAGCAAACATCGCGTTGTTGTCATAGGGATTCGAACCCGCAACCCTTGATAAGAAACCTTCAACAGTTCTCATCACCAACTGAGCTGCAGCTCAGTTGTTGATGAGAACTGTTGAAGGTTTCTATCAAGGGTTGCGAGTTCGAATCCCTGCGCCAACAATGTGCTGTTTGCTGAGAAACAGGCCAGAGAGGCGTTGGGGTGTACGGCATGTAGGCCTTGGTATATTCCGGCTGTACCACCGTGGTCCGTGGTCTAAAGGTCCATGGGCTACTGGTGGGCCGGGCGGCCTTGGTCTAAAGGGCCGGGTCGTTACACCGCCTCAGCTGGCCGGGAAAGGCCAGCAAAGTTGCTCCAGGTCGGCTCGATCTCAGCCGTTGGCTGGAGGTAGGAGATAAACCGATCCCGTCCATTCCCGCTTTAGGATTCGTGCAGATGATATAATATGATTTAAATTTTAATGTTATGAATAGTGTAATTCTGTCACATAATTTCAGTGACTTTGCATGTCATATTTAGGCCTCTTAGATGCATTTCCAGAACCTGGACCCTGAATGCAAAATGTAGCCCTACCTGTAAAATTTAATTTGACACCTTAATAATCAATTTTGGTTCGGTAGTCTGGCCTGTAGGGCATTTCTCCTAGGACTGGTCATAGACAAGGGCAGAAATTCATTTGGATGCCCAAGTCAAACCAGCAATCAACATGGCCCCAAATTTTGAGTACATGCATGATTACGGCATACCTAGCCCCTGCCAAAAATGGGGAATTTTTGAAACAATGTTTTCTATAGTTTTGGTCATAATATCAAAAACTAAATAAAAGAAATATTTGGATTTATATGACTCCTCATAGCCCCAAATTTTGGTGATAGGTCCTTGGGGACATCATTGGTGCATGATAAAAATTTCAGCACATTTGGATCACTGCATGTTGGAAAATCCACTTGCATGTGTTGGTTATATATTGCCTTGGTGTGCCAATAGCAATAATTTAAATATGGTGCATTCAGCCTAATTGAGGCACTCAAAAATCATGGATTTTATTCCTGTGGTTCACTAGGATAAAGTTCACCCCTCAGATTAATTATGAGATTTTTGGAATCAAAAATCCCATTAATTGGAATTTTTAAAAATATAGCTCCTTTTGAAAATAAATTGGAAAAATAGGTTTTCCTCAAGTAAAAGTCCTCAAACTCTGCCAAGTTAAAAATAAGGTTATATTTGACTTATGAAAATTTGATCTTTCTGTTTGAAGAACGTTTGGATTAAAATACCTTGAAATGCCCATTTTACCCTTTTTGTATTTAATCTTGATTTGATGGAAATACACTTCAGATAAATTTGGAAATATTGCTAGTGAAGTATAATTATATTATTAGTCTTGCATAATTATTTCAGAATTTATGGGTGTACTGATAATATTTAAATTAATATAATGACATTTTGGTAAATATGTACGAATGGGAATTGTTAGTCCATTACACTATAAAGGTTGATGAAACTCTGCCCATAGTCTTAAATTAATGTTTTACATGTTCTGTAATTTTCCTGGAATTTTGGATTATATATTCCTTGTACTTCATTTGGAAAATGAAAATTATGTAGATTTGGTATTAAATAAGGAATTGGTATAAATAGTCAAAGGAAAATTATGAAACCCTATAGACAGAAATATTGTATCAATATACAACTCAGGAAAAATTACCTAGGTCAGTGAATGTTAAATTATACTACTTCATGTGTAAAGTGACCTAGGAAATAAATTAAAAGATTTAATTAAGGGATTATTTGACCAAGGAAAATTATGAGAATCCATATAATAGTTCCATTAGCCAATACCACCCTAAGATAAATAGTTATGGGCAAGAGGCCCTAAGGATTGGAAGATTCCATTTTTGGGGTAATAATAGGACATGGTCTGCATATAGCATAAATAGGTCATGCTTTAGGGGATTACCAGAGGATTGATCATCGGAAGAATAAGGGAGCGCAATATGAATAATCCCTGGTGGGTAGTATTGTCTTAGTGATGGGAGTAAAAGTGCAAGTCTTTAGGTAGCAACCAGAGTGGAGGTCGACGGAAGACCGTCGGTTTCCCGGTAATATCTTAAGTCACTAGGATTGTTCCAGAGCAACAATGAGAGCTGGGGTGGAAACCTGGTTAGTCATCAACTAAAGTAATTATCCTTGCGAAAGGGAACTTTGGGCGTAATCCCATCGTAGTTCCTAGTGCCCCCGAGAGCCCTTCACCGGGTATACCCTGGGCAGTCCTGGGATTAACCTTAAATCACTAAGTATAATAACCCGTAGACAAGAGTAGTATAATAGGTTAAGACATTTGTTGTACCTTCTCACCCGTATAGGATTGGAGAGTTTCATGTTATATGCTCACCCATGTAGGGTTTGAGGGAATTGGTATAAATGCACTATTGTGCGTTCTCACCTGGGTTGGGTTTGAGGGTTTCAGGACGGGTTTGGTCCTGCGAGCGGAAGGCTCAGAATGAAATACTTGCATGTGCATAAATATAGTGGCGGGGCATGCGGTACTGGCCGTTCGTCACACCGATGGCAGTACGGTGCACCAGGCGGTTGTGAGGGTTAGAGGGTCCAGTGGGTTGTTTTACACTGCGGTCTGGAGGACGACCCCCGATAACGGACATCCGACCCAACAAGACTGACGGGTTGTCAGCAAAATACATACGCAAGACTCTAGAGTGCACCTTGGACGTGTACAGAGGCGTGCGAGAGGGGTCTAAGGCTTGGTAGTGTGCATACCGGCCTAGAAGCGGAGATGCCGCTCCGTTGCTGCCGTAGCCACAGCGGTGGTACCCGAGAGTGATGCAAGCTCTCAAAAAGTGGGAACTAAAGGTCTGTGATCACAGAGTCGTTGTACGTGAGTTGCACTTGCCTGTGCATAAAATTGCATCATAACATTCATTCATATTAGGTCATACGCTTCATAGATCCTTATCATATAAACTAGTATGGGCTCTTTTATATGATAAGTTAAATTTCCTGGAAATCCTAACTTATATATTTGTATGGGCATTTATATAAGTTAGGGTACTTTTGTGATGGTAGTATAGTGGTAGAATAGTTTTATTTACATGCTCTTACCTTCTGTTATTTACTTTCTTTACTAGTACTGCTCTTTACTTACTTGTACCATATTTAGAACTGCTAGAGTAGAACAATAATACTTATTACAACTACTAGTTAGTTTCTGTCACCTGCTTCCACTTTTGCTACCCCTTGTTGTCCTCCGCTTCGTCCTCCCGCTCGGTGCCTAGGAGTTGCGGGGCGAGGTGCGGAGGAAACGACTTAGACTTTTTGACTAATGGTCGGTGACCATACTATTTTTAGGAGCCCATGGAGATGGAGCACCAGCACGACGAGGAGACATGACGTGAGGAGCAGATACCGCTATAGCAGGCTAATACCACTACTGTTCGTCCTCAGGTGGGACGAATTCTGATGTACTAGTATAGCTTCCACTTTCATTTGAGAGAGAGAGAGAGAGTTGATTTTGATGTACCGGGCATAAGCCCTTATTACTCTTTCATTTTGTACTCATTATGGACTATGTTGTACTATTCATTCCATATATATATGTTGTACTCTGTGGCTTGTGGACTTGTAGATTTTTACATTGATACACTTCTTTTCTCATATTGGCCTATGTATATGATCGTAATCTCCGACAGGATCGGCGTGTTGCGGTGTTGACTAACCCGTGCGTTAGTGTCACCGTAAGACGGCGGTTCTGGGCATAAGGCCCGGTAGCCCTCCTTGGTAAGGGGGAGGAAGGGGTCTTACAGAAGACTTGTGGATTGATGTTAGCAGAGGTTGCTCCCACTGAGATCTTGAATTAATCAGGAATGCTGGAGCACTGCTTTAGGGTGATAGGTCTTCAAAGACCTAGAATGCCTGGACCAGAATTTGCTTCAGGAACTTCTTTGACAGATAGTGTTTTGTTGTCCTTCTGAAGTTGTCCTGAGAGTTGAAGGAAGAATACTCTTGATAGTATTTGAATGTTCTTCTTCTTCTTCTTGATGAAGTTGTTCTCTGGTCAAGGATGATTGCAGTAGAACTTTTGATTTTGTGTATGACTGTTCTTCTGTGCAATCTAAGTGTCTGTTTGATTGTCTGTATATCTTCTGGTTGTCCTAATGCTTTCTGATTGAGTCATTTTCTGACTGAAGAACATTCAAAATTTGAATGTTGAGCAGTAATTGCAGTCGGCCTTAGAAAGAAACGACAATCAATGATTTCCCTAACTGTCCCATGGAAAAACGGCATGTGATAGTCCATGATTAATGCGCGTTCCAATGGTAACATTCCGAGAAGATCTGGCATTAATAACTCCGGAATCATCGCCAAGAAACGGGACGGGAAACTGAAGAAGACCTAGTCTGGAATCGTCGAACAAAGAACACAATTCGTCGAGCTGAGTTTGCGTTCGTCGAGCTGAGCTTGAGTTCGTCGAGCTAAGCTTGAGAGAGTTCGTCGACCAGACAATCTTCATTAGTCGAACAGACAGTCTTCATTCGTTGAGCTGAGAATCAAATTCGTCGAGCAGATAATTATCACAGTCAGACAGTATTCGTGGAACTGAGATCCAAATTCGTTGAGCGAAGAAAGATTGTGGACTTAGCCAAATATTCTGCATCTGCTGATATTCAGTGTCGACATAAGCTGTTGTTGACTGGTTGATCTTGGTGTCGACTCAATTCTTCTGGTGTCGACATGACCTGGTGTGACTGATATCCTGGTGTGGATACAAATCCTCTGGTGTCGACATAAATTGTCTAGTGTCGACACATGCCCTAAGTGTCGACACAAATCCTCTGAATTCAGAAATCGTCGAGTAGAGTACTGCATTCGTCGACCTGAGAAGCTGACTTCATCGACCTGAGAAGCTGAGAACTTGAGGTCCAAGTTTGTCGAGCTCAGAATCTAATTCGTCGACCAAAGCTTGAAGCTGGACTTAGAAAATTCTGAGATTGTCCTGACATTGGCTTGATGTAGAAACTCAGTCTTCGTCGAATAGGGAACAAGGATCATCGAGCTTAGCACTAAGAAATGTCTCACGATCGTCGAGTGCAGAACTCTTTTCTTCGAATGATTTCGACGAATGTCGAACTCACTATACTTAGTCTTGAAATCCTCTAAGTCTGGAGTCTCTGATGATCTTCCTGAAAGCTGGTCCATATGAAGTTGAACCTAAGGACTTGACCTAGACTCTAGGACACAAAATGACCCTGGCTATACATGTTGGGTCACATCCTAAGTCAGTGAACCTTGCCCAAATCAACTAGGGATCCAACAATATCCCCCTATTTGGGTGAGGTCACTAACAGAGACTAAAAATAGAAACAAATAGAAAAACAAAGCAAGAAAAGAAATATATCGGGCAGAGAGTTACCAACACATGCAGCAGATATATATACACAACTTGTTTAAACAGATAGCATAGTTTGAAAAACAAAAACTGACAGAAATTGAAACAACATGAAGATTACTTCTTTTGCTTTTTCTACTTGGACCTGTCTTCTGTTGGTTTCTCTCCGGGCTTTTTAAAGATGATTTATCTCTTGGGATCTGAAGCCTGAGCCTTTATCATAGTCATATCAGCTGCCCCAATAATATTCAATGATGTAGCTCTGGGGACAACTACTTCTGGATGGAGTTTCATATAATCATCAACGTTGAACAGTTTATTTCCCTTGTCAAACCTTTTCAACTCTTCTTTTCTGTACTTAGACATTGTTGTGAATCCTGATGTGTCTTTTCCTTCAGCCTTGGCTTTATTGATCAAAGATAATCCAATTAGCTCCTGGTACATAGCCATTCTTGCAGTATTTGCAGTTTCAGGATCTTCAAATGGAGTTGGAGGAGAATATGGTCTTTTTGGACTTTTAGTTTTTTGTACTTCAGATATATATTGCTGCTGCTGTTGATGCTGTTGTTGACTACCTGAGGATGGTTGCCTCTGCTTGCTGCTTCTAGATGATCTCCCTGACTGTCTCTGATATGTTTTGCATGAGGGAAGATCTTGGGAGTTAGAGCCAGAGGCACCAGCTGCTGGAGGAGGAGGAGGTGGATCCTTTCTGAATCTGTGCACTGGAGGAGGGGAATATCTCCTACTTCTCTTTCTTTCCTTCTGCTGGTTCTTGGATAGCCACATCCATGCAGACATTCCGTTGTATGGAGCAACATTGTGCAGAATATAATAAGGGTGTCAGCAGTGGGATTTGGCTTGGGAGCTGGAGGAGGAGCCTTTCTTTTCTTTGTCAGCATTTTCTTTTTCTTATTGGCAGTATCTTCATCTGAGTCATCATCATCATCTTCACTGTCAGAATCAGAACCCTGAAGGTTATCATACAAGACATCCAAAGCTTTTAAATCTTTATCAGAAATAACAGCTTTTTCTGGAGGAGGGGCAGAAGGTTTAGGAACTGAGGTTTCAACAACAATAGAAGGGGGGGGGCTGTACAGGAATCAGAAATAGTAGGGACAGAGCTTTCAGCTACTGCCTTGTTCTCCTCTTCAATGTCAGCTAGAATTAGCTCATCCAAATCAGGTATAGGAGAGTCGTCCATGACAAAGCTTGGGGCTGAGGTGTCTTCTAGAATGACTTCTAGACTAGCTACAGAGATTGAAGGTAAAGCTGAGATAGCAAAACTGCCACAGAGTTGCTTAGCAACTGTTGGACTAACTGGAGAGGTATAGAGTACAATAGCCAAATGTGGCTTAGTAGAGGGTAGCTGTACAAAAATAATATCAAAATTTTTCAACAAAGCAGACAAATTAACTGTGGGATTTAACTGGAAATCACCAACAGGTTTTATTTGCTCAACTGACAAAATTTAACTGGAAAATGAATTAATCCAATCATCTCAGAATCAAAGTCTGAAAGAAATTGTACCTAATCACCTAGAGGGGGTGAATAGGTGACTATAATCTTTTTAAACTTTTAGACAGAATCACAGAATTATAAACAATTCTTCACAGCAATACAACACAGCAATCACAGAATCAAGCACACACAGAGTACACACAGTTTTATAGTGGTTCCCCAAGATCTGGGTACATCCACTTTCCCCCTTCGCCTATCTAGTGGTGTACTAGATTCAGCCAAACTCCTCCACTATTCCTCAGATCCTCAGATCTTACACTCAGAACCCCAAATGGTTCCTACAGGTCAGAGTGATCCCACTCCTACAACTCAGGCACACAGCCCTACCACTCAGTATTCTCAAATACCTACACTCAGCCTTCAACAAGGCCTACACTCAGAGAAAAGTATCTCCTACACTCAGGCACACAGGCCCTACCACTCAGCCTTTATAATTTCAGGCTTACAACTCAGATCCCTTAGGATCCTACAAGAAATTAAAAATACAATGTATATAACCTCAACTCAGAATAAGAGAGAAGAGTTGACAGGTTTCTTGATGAGTTCTTGGAAGAACTCTGCTGAGATCAACCTCCCTTGACTTCCTTCAAAGCTTCTTGAATTTAGAACACAGTAGGGTTGATTCTCTATGCAGCTGATCTTCAATCACTGCAACTTAAGATTCAGATCTCAATCTGAAACTTTCTTCACAGCCTGGTTCAACTGTTGTCTTCGTGGAAGGAGCTCTCTCTCTCCAACTTCTTAGATCTTCACTTGAAGGTCTTCTTCTAGTTGCATTATTCTTCAATGTTGATTTCCAACTCTTGTTATCTGTTGAATGTATAAGCCTTTATATAGACTTTCTTCATGGTGACCGGCTGATCCGGTTCCTAACAACTTTCTGACATCTCTGACAGTTGCAGTAGACCGGCTGGAATGGCAGCTGTCATGTCATCCAGTCACTTCTTGAATTTTCTGTAACTGTCTGAAAGTGTCGAGACAGTCAGTCTTTAAGTGTCGACACTGATAGACTAAGTGTTGACACAAGTAGACTAAGTGTTGACACTAGCCTTCATGGTGTCGACACAACTCCTTGTGTTGTAGAAATTTCTTCTCGACACTGCTTCTTCAACATGTGTCGACACTGATATTGTGTGTCGACACAACTCCTTGTTCTTTAAAACTTAGTTGATTTCTTGTAAGTGTCGACACAACTCCTTTGTGTCGACACATCTTCTTGTGTTGATACTTGCTGAGTGTCAACATATTTTCTTAGTGTCGACACCTGCCTTCTGTGTTGATACTTGCTGAGTGTCGACACTTCTCCTTGTGTCGACACATTCTTCTTGTGTTGAGACTTTGGCTGTGTGTCGACACATCTCCTTTGTGTTAACACTTGTACTTAGAATTTGTTTGAACTTTACTGAGTGTCGACACAGCCTCCTAGTGTCGACACTTTCTGATGTCGACAAAGTTCCTCTGGGTGTCGACACTGCTTCTAAGTGTCGACACTGCTTCACTGGACATTACTTCATTGTGTGTCGACACAGCCTGTATGTGTCGACACTTTCCGTCTGGTGTCGACTCTGCATTCCTTGTGTCGACACAATTACTCCAAGTGTCGACACTGCTTCTCTGGGTGTCGACACAAGTCTTCTTAAGTGTCGACACTTTCCTTCTGGGTGTCGACACATGGACTTAGAAACTTTTCAGCTCTCCCTGCAAATACTTAACCTGCTCAACAAAACTCAAAATACATCAAATACATTTTGATGTATATCATTGAGTAGGGTGAGGCTTCTTCAAATCAGGTACATGTATTCCAATGTACCCAACAATCTCCGCATATTTGGAGAAGTCATAACCCTTAGTCAATGATATACACCATACATAATAAAATCATAGCATGATGTAAAACAATATTAAATGACAGGGTAAGTACATAAACATGTAAAAGCAAAACATGTATTCACAAATATTACCGAACATTAATGTAATAAATTTAACATATATCACATTGTTCTAACAACTTCAACATATTCTTTATTCAAAAGTTTACAGAGAGTTTAAAATCAAATGATTACAACTGTAAACTAAAGATAAATTCTATCCTATTGCTGCTCAGGCTCCTTGATCACTATGCCCTTTCCAGATTGTATCTTTGCTTGGACTGGGGCATCAGCATCTTCAGCAGCAGCAGACTTCTTTCCTTTAAGATCCTTCTTTTTCAATTCTTCAGCCTTGATCTTTTGCCTTTCAAAGTAATGATAAGGCTTAGGAAAGTACTTGCTAGGCTCCTGTGTAGTAGGAGGTAGCTTTCCCATCTTAGCCTTTCTTCTATATTGCATAATTGCCTCTTGCCTGGTCTCATGCTTCCTCCACTCCAGTTCAGAATACCACTTGTTTCTATCTGGATATTGTCCTTGGCAGCCTTCCATGCAGTCAAAATAATATTTCTGGAAGTGGGGCTCCACTGTTTAAAATCAGGCCTCAATTCAGCTTGCTCCCTGAATCTCTTCTTAGACAATTGGGCTTCTTGTTCTTTCTGCAAAGCCTCTTGTTCTTTCAGTATAGCCTCTGACACTGGCTGAACTACTTTCTCAAGGATGACATTTTGCTTTCCTTCAGGAGGACTATACATTGACTGTATATCTTGATGTATCATATCAAAGTCTGGTGGAGGATAGATCACTTGAGCTACTTCAGCTTGCTCTCCTCCAAGATATGCAGGATTAATTCCAGACTCTGCAACATTGTCATCATCACATAATGGAGGATATCCAAGGGTGGCTCTGATGGAATTTGAAATCCACTTTGCATGATCAGAGCCTTCTTTGACTAACACCCTCTCCCCCTTTATGACTTCTCTTTCAATGTGATCTCTTAGATCATCTTTCTGGAATCTTATCTGGGCATTCAGATAGTTTACTCCATCTTTGTAGAAAGGTTTCAACCTTTGGAGCTTTTCTGTTATGAGCTTCTGGGAATCTTGAAGAGCAGAAGTAACAGCAGTTATACTTTCTTGTAATGCTTTATCAAATTCTGCCTTAGCTGTAGCACTTGTTGTAGTCTGACCAGCAGCTATATTTTTCATTTCTGTTACTATTGCATTGTGTGAAGCTGAAATTATCATTCATCCTTAGCTGAATCTCCAGAACATAGCCTTGCTTCAGTGCAATATCATCCACTTGAGTTTTGATCTTTTTCTGATGAGTGGCCAGAAAGACTACTGCATTCCCTCCTTTATGAAAGCAGTCAGTCATTTCTTTCTTATTCAGATTCATTTCAAATATGATGGACTTAATGTCTTGTGCAAGATCAAACTGCAATGACTTATGCCCCTCATCTATATACTTTTCTATTGCTTGCCTTTGCTCATCCATCTTTATTTGTAAAGCCACCATCAGAGAACTGAAATCTGTAGATGGGGCAGGCTATGGTGCAGGCTGTGGTGCTATTGTTTGTAAAGCTTTCTTATAATTCTGGCTCCTTCTCTTAAAGAATTGGAATTTCCTCTTCTTGGCTCTTGCAGCCTCTTCATCCTCTGATGCAGATGTGCTAGCAATATCAACCCTGTCCTTAGGGCTTGAAGCTAAATCCTTGTTAGTCCTAGGAACCTACTCAGCATCCTTTGATACTTCAGGTTCTTGTCTTGCAGTTTCTTCTATAATCTCCACTTGCTCCCCCTCAATGATTACGTTCTCCCCCTCAGCAGCAACACTTCCTTTCTCAAAATCAGTTTGGAGAAGGTCAGGGAATAGTTCTTCTAAGGTAAATTCCTGTTGAGTATGAGCTGGAGATTCTCTTATCTCATCAACCACTAGATCAGCAACAGATGTGTCCTCCATGACAACATCTTGGGGTTGGCTATGTGTTTGTGTTTGCTTATTAACATTAGGTAATGAATCAGACAAAACTTCATCCTCAATAGGGAAATCTAAGTTATTAATTTCAGTTATTACCTCAAGTATGGTCTGAGTAGCTTGTTCACTCTCTAGTGGAGTTGGCTCATCCACTAGTAGAGGCTCCCCCTGGATTGAATCCTGGTGAATTGGGCTTGCTGGTGGTAGCTCCCCCTACCTTGGTGCATCTTCTTGTCTAGCAGGAGATTGTCCAGCATGTCCAGTTTCTTGTTCATCATCTGGAGTAAACACAACTTGTTCTCCAGAGCTGCTTGATGATTCTTGAGCCACAAGTGCTGTCTTTTCTTCTTCTTCTGGGGTGTATCCTTAACTAGAGATGGCAGTTCTTTGGTCAGTACTCTGTCCCACCTAGAGAAGATTCTCATATCCATCTTCCTCATGTGGTTAATCTTTGAACCTCTAGCTTGGTTCATTACCTCTGGAATACTTCCAGCAATGTAAAGACTCAGAATTCTACCCAAATTTGGCATCTTCATACTTTCTTTAATCTTATCAAACATAACTGTAGCCCAATCAGTATTTAGTTTGAAGATTATCCTTGTCATGAGGCTAAACATGTGCGCTGAAATTCTGTCATGTCCACCAGGCTTGCTCAGGATGACTTTGCCAACAATCTCAGATAAACATTTGCCTTGCATGTTCATTCCCTTCCTATTGAAAACAGATCTTATTTTCAGATTTGAGTCCAAACCACACCATGTCAATGCTTTTCTTGTCTTAGAAGCAGAAAACATCTTCTTCCTTAGTACTAGGTAGTTGAAGTACCTTTCTCAGACTCTTAGGAGAGACCTTCACCTTTGCCCCATGAACTCTTGACTTTATCTTGAGTCCTGATTCATCTAGTGTTGCTCCATTTAGAAACTCCAGGACCTCCTTCTTCCAGATCTTGATCGGTTCTGAAACAAGAAATTCTAACCCTGTCTCTACGATTAGGGTTATCACGCCTTTGAACTCGGGTTCCGCGTCATCAAATACGTGTTACACGAGTTCATATCCTTCATTCACATTCTCTTCTAGCTTGGGCGCCATTAGGGTTTGAAGAAATTTGAATTGAGAGAAGAGAGGTGTCGACACACAAGTTTGGTCTCGAAACTTTGGTGAGCGTGTTGACAAACAATGACGAGAACCTATTTATACCTTTCTAGAATCGAAGATGAAAGGGCGCGTCAAAATACTTAAATTGTGTCGACACTGTTGAAAAGTGTCGACACAGACTTATAATGTCTCGACAACTATGTGTCGACACAAGTATAGTCGATAGAATATATGTGTCGACACTTGTTTATGTGTCGACACCACTTAGCTCGACACTTAGTCGAGACTTTACTAGACTAATTCTATGTAAAGTCTAAGTGTCGACATCACCTTGGATGTGTCGACACCTACCCTGTATGTGTCGACACTAATTATCTGAAGTGTCGACACCAACTTTCTAGATGTGTCGACACCTTTTCTTTGAAGTGTCGACACCAATTCTCTGTCTCGACACAGACAACTCTGTGTGTCGACACTATTTTACTTAGCCAATTTTTATAAACTATTCTAAGTTTATCATACCTAATTCAATTTTAAACCTATTGAATTTGGTTTTTTCTAAGGGCTTAGTATACATGTCAGCTAGCTGATTATCTGTATTAATACTCTAGTGAAATATCTCCTTTTTCCACATGTTCTCTTAGAAAATGGTATTTTATTTCTATGTGCTTAGTCCTACTATGAGAAACATGATTGTTTGCAATAGATATAACACTAGTAGAATCACAAAATAGAGGTGTTCTACTTACTTGAATACCATAATCTTCAAGCTTATGTTGTATCCATAGAAGTTGAGCACAACAACTTCCTGCAGCCACATACTCTAATTCTGCTGTGGAGATAGCCACACTTGTTTGTTTCTTGCTACTCCATGATATCAGTCTTCCACCTAGGAATTGACAGGTACCTGTTGTACTTTTCCTATCTTCCTTGCAGCCTGCAAAATCTGCATCTGAATAACCTGTCAGTTCAAAGTCTCCATTCCTAGGGTACCAAAGACCTAGATAAGGAGCGCCCTTAAGATATCTCAGAATTCTTTTGAATGCTGTCAAATGAGATTCTTTAGGGCAAGCTTGGTACCTAACACAGACACATGTAGCATACATGATATCCGGTCTACTTGCAGTCAAATACAATAGGGAGCCAACTATCCCTCTATACAAAGTCTCATCTACAGGTTTCCCTGCATCATCTTTGCTAAGAGACATACTTGAGCCCATAGGAGTTTTCATGGTACTGGATGATTCCATACCATACTCCCTTATCAATTCTAGGGTGAACTTAGACTGGCATATGGATAAACCATTCTCAGTCTGTCTAACTTGGAGACCCAAGAAGAACTTAAGTTCCCCCATACTGCTCATTTCAAATTGTCCTTGCATAAGTTTTGCAAACTTTCTGCAAAAACTATTTTCTGTAGACCCAAATATGATGTCATCTACATATATTTGGACTAGAATGATCTTGCCTCTGGATTCCCTAAGGAATAGAGTCTTGTCTATTTTCCCCCTTGTGAATTTATTCTCAATGAGGAAACTAGACAGGGTTTCATACCAAGCCCTAGGGGCTTGTTTTAACCCATACAATGCCTTCCTAAGTCTATAAACATAATTAGGTTTAGTTGAATCAACAAAACCTGATGGCTGTTTCACATAGACTTCTTCCTTCAGATTTCCATTCAGAAAGGCTGACTTAACATCCATTTGGTATACTTTAAACCCTTGATAGGTTGCATAGGCCAGGAACAACCTTATGGCCTCCAGTCTGGCTACTGGAGCAAAGGTTTGATCAAAGTAAATACCTTCTTCCTGCCTATATCCCTTAGCAGCAGTCTTGCTTTGTTCTTGATAATCACTCCATGTTCATCCATCTTGTTCCTAAAGATCCACTTAGTTCTAATTATGTTGTGGTCTTTTGGTTTAGGAACAAGCTCCCAGACATTACATCTTTTGAACTGGTTCAGCTCCTCTTGCATTGCCTCAATCTAATGAGGGTCTAGGATGGCTTCTTCAAATTTCTTTGGCTCAACTTGGGATAGAAAGCTGGACTAGAGTACTGAACTTAGATTTCTGCTCCTTGTTTGTACCCCTTGTCTGAGATCACCAATAATTTGATTGGCTGGATGATCTTTTAGATGTCTATTAGCTGGAGGCAGCCTGTCTTCAGGTTGTACTCCTTCAGCTTCTTCAACTTGCTTCTCCTCTTGGTCTTCTTCTGTATCAGATGTATCTAGTACTCCCCCTGGACAACAGCCACTATCATCCACATGCTGACTTGCAGTAGATCCTTCTTCGATAGTAAGCTTGTCCATCTTCTTAGTCACACCTGTGGAGCTGCAAATACTTCTAGACAATTCATTGTTAATGAGTCTAGCTTCATCAAACACTACATATACTGACTCTTCTATAACTTGAGTAGTCAAGTTGTAGACCCTATAAGCCTTACTGTTGTTGTTGTACCCAACAAAGATCCCCTATTGGGATTTGACAGGAAACTTGGTCAAGTAAGACTTTCCATTGTTAAGTATATAACATTTACAACCAAAGATCCTGAAATAGGATAGATTTGGTTTTCTGCCTTTCACAATCTCATAGGGGGTCTTATTGTGGCTCTTGGTGATAGTAGCCCTATTAATTACATGGCATGCAGTGTTTACTGCCTCAGCCCAGAAATATTCTGGGAGAGATGTGTCACTTAATAGGGTTCTACCAGCCTCAATCAAGGTTCTATTTTTCCTTTCAGCAATGCCATTTTGCTGAGGTGTTCTTGGTGAAGAAAATTCCTGAAATATCCCAAATACTTCACATAGCTTTGTCATACTATCAGACTGGAATTCAGTACCATGGTCACTTCTTATTTTTACCACTGTACTGTCTAACTCATTCTGAATTTGTTTGACAAAACTATAAAAGATACTAGGTGTTTCAGATTTCTGTCTAAGGAAGAACACCCAGGAAAATCTTGAGTAGTCATCTACAACCACAAATGTGTAGACCTTCCTACCTAGACTGTGAACTGGCATAGGACCAAAGAGATCCATATACAAGAGGTATAAGCACCTCACAGCATCTTTGTTCTCAATGCTATTAAAGGTGGATCTAGACTGCTTGCCCTTTTGACAAGCTGAACATATCCCATCTTTAATACACTTAACCTGAGGACCATTCCTCACTAAGTATTTGCTAAAGAGTTGGCCAATTGTCTTGTAGTTAAGATGGGCTAGCCTCTTGTGCCATTTGACACAATAAGAGACTTTCTCATCAGCTACAAGACACACAGGAGAAACATTGTTCTCACATATAATGTCTAGACAATAGACATTTCTCTTTCTATAACCAGTCAGAATGATCTCTTGATCATTTGATCTCCTGATATGACAACCATCTTTGACAAATGAGATTTCATATCCTAAATCACTCAGCTGACTTATACTAATGAGGTTGTGTTTCAAACCTTTAACATAAGCCACTTGAGTAATTGTAATAAGGTTGCTAGAAATGTTACCAAAACCTTTGATGATTCCTTTTTCAGAACCACCAAAGGTGACTTTTGGACCATCCTTGATTGGTGTGTAGTCCTTTAACAATCCCCTAGTTCCAGTCATGTGCCTGGAACATCCACTGTCCAAGTACCATATTAGGGCATGGTCACTTGGACTCACCTGCAAAACAGATTAGTTAACCTTAGAACCCAAAGAATTCTTGGGTCCTTGGTGCTGGTTAGTTTGCCTCTTAACAAAACTACCTGTAGCTTTTCTAGCAGGCAGATTGCTACTCACCTTGGCACTAGAATTGTGCCAACACTCTACGGCAAAGTGGCCTACCTTGCCACAACACCAGCACTCAAATCTGTTGTACCTTTGCTTAGGTACAACCCTGACTGTTTTATCTACAACAGGCTTGTTGAGTACTGGGGCTTTGCCCTTAGACTTGGACTTTATAGTTCTAGCAGGTTTTGTAAACCCTAATCCAGTTTTACCCTTTTGATGTACAAATTCATCTATCAAAGGTAGAACAGACTTTGGTTTAGAAAACCTTGCAACTATGTCTCTCTCCTTCTAAAGACTAATCTCCAGATTTCTGATTTGATCATTCTTGAATGCAATAGTTCCCATCTGAATAACAGTAATGTTCTTCAGCCTGGCTATTTCATTTAATTTTTGATCAACTAACTTATCAAAATCTGTTGTAGCAACTTTAAGACTGGCAATCTCCTTAGCCTGACTCTTGGCCAAGGATTTGCTTTTCTTTAAAGCTTGCAACACTACTCTATATTCATCAATCAATTGATGAATCTCTCCTTCAGATTCATATTCACTAACATCACTTGATGCTGATGAATCTGATTCTGAACCAGCACTAGAAATTGAACTTGAAGAACAATTTTGTACCTGACTAGGTCCAGGCTGATCCTGGATTTTATCTCCTTCTGATAAGGCCATCAGTTCCTGGCACTGATTGTCCTCTTGCTCATATATTGAGTTCATTAATTGGATGAACTCATCTTCTTCTTCTTCAGCAAACAGTCCAATGTAAGCTTCAGCTTCTGAATCAGTTTCTGAAGAAGACATATCTGACAGGATTTTGTCCTTCTTAGCAACAAAAGACCTTTCCTTCTTGCCCTTGATTTGAGTCTTCTTCTTATCTGTTGACTCTCTCCTCTTCTCTGGACAGTCAGCAACAACATGTCCCTGTTTGTTACAACAATAATAGACTATCTTTGAAGATGTTGTTTTACTTGTCTTGGGCTTTCTCCTATCATACTTTGATGACTTCTGTGAAGTGGATGGCTTAGACCTCCACTGTTGTTTCTTAAGAAACTTCTGAAAATATCTTGTGAAAGCTGCAAAGTCCTCATCACTCTCACTGTTTTCAGAATTCCTGCTTTCTGATTCATCTGACCCAGTCTCAGCAACTTTTGGAGGTGGAGATGGAGACTTTCTTTTATATTTCTTGGTGGCTTCTGTCTTGAATGCCACAACTCTTACTTTATGCTCAATTCTTCTAGTCTTATCCTCCTCCTTCCGTACCATCAACTGCATCTCATAGGATAACAGTTTTCCAAATAATGTTGGAGGAGGAATGTCTGCTAATTTGGCCATTTCCCTTATGGTACAAATCTTAGTATCCCAGTCTTTAGTTAGGGATCTCAAGAACTTATCATTCAGCTCATAGTTGCTGAATTCTCTTCCATAAGACATCAACTCATTGACAATCCTATAGAATTTCTTGTAGCATTCTGTTATACTATCAGACCTGCCTTGCGTGAAACTTTCATACTCCTGATTTAGTAAAGACTTTCTGTCCTGTCTAATTTCTTCAGAGCCCTCCATGTACACTATCAGTGTGTCCCACATTTCCTTTGATGTTTTACAATCAATCAAATTCTGGAATGTGGCATCATCTATTGCTCTCACAATAATATTCTGAGCCCTCTTGTCCATAGTGGCTAGAATAATTTCATCTTTTATCATCTCTGAAAAGTCCTTAGGAGTTCTCTGATTTGCATCCAGGACGGATACTTTCATAGGCACATATGACCCTTCTTTGACTGTAATATAGATTCTAGGGTCAGAGGCTTCTATAAATAGTCTAACCCTTTCTTTCCAGATGCCAAAAATCTCCTTTCTGCAAATTGGCAACTTTATGGATCCAAGTTTTTTGTGATTCTCTGTTGAACCCATTTTCTTGATTTTCTTGATTATGCTGAGTCTGCCCTCGATTATACTGAATCTGCCAACAGGATCTTTTACTCAGACAGTTATGTCCTTTTTGAGTAACCCGGCTCTGATACCACTTGAAAGAAATTGTACCTAATCACCTAGAGGGGGGGGGGGGTGAATAGGTGACTATAATCTTTTTAAACTTTTAGGCAGAATCACAGAATTATAAACAATTCTTCACATCAATACAGCACAACAATCATAGAATCAAGCACACACAGAGTACACACAGTTTTATAGTGGTTCCCCATGGTCTGGGTACATCCACTTTCCCCCTTCGCCTATATAGTAGTGTACTAGATTCAGCCAAACTCCTCCACTATTCCTCAGATCCTCAGATCTTAAACTCAGAACCCCAAATGGTTCCTACAGCTCAGAGTGATCCCACTCCTATAACTCAGGCACACAACCCTACCACTCAGTCTTCTCAAAGACCTACACTCAGCCTTCAACAAGGCATACACTCAGAGAAAATTATCTCCTACACTCAGGCACACAGGCCCTACCGCTCAGCCTTTATAATTTCAGGCTTATAACTCAGATCCCTTAGGATCCTACAAGAAATTAAAAATACAATGTATATAACCTCAACTCAGAATAAGAGAGAAGAGTTGACAGGTTTCTTGATGAGTTCTTGGAAGAACTCTGCTGAGATCAACCTCCCTTGGCTTCCTTCAAAACTTCTTGAATTTAGAACACAGTAGGGTTGATTCTCTATGCAACTGATCTTCAATCACTGCAACTTAAGATTCAAATCTCAATCTGAAACTTTCTTCACAGCCTGGTTCAACTGCTGTCTTCTTGGAAGGAGCTCTCTCTCTCCAACTTCTTAGATCTTCACTTGAAGGTCTTCTTCTAGTTGTATTGTTCTTCAATGTTGATTTCCAACTCTTGTTATCTGTTGAATGTATAAGCCTTTATATAGACTTTCTTCATGGTGACCGGCTGATCCGGTTCCTAACAACTTTCTGACATCTCTAACAGTTGTAGTAGACCGGCTGGAATGGCAGCTGTCATGTCATCCAGTCACTTCTTGAATTTTCTGTAACTGTCTGAAAGTGTCGAGACAGTCAGTCTTTAAGTGTCGACACTGATAGACTAAGTGTCGACACAAGTAGACTAAGTATCGACAGTAGCCTTCATGGTGTCGACACAACTCCTTGTGTTGTAGAAATTTCTTCTCGACACTGCTTCTTCAACATGTGTCGACACTAATATTGTGTGTCGACACAACTCCTTGTTCTTTGAAACTTAGTTGATTTCTTGTAAGTGTCGACACAACTCCTTTGTGTCGACACATCTTCTTGTGTTGATACTTGCTGAGTGTCGACATATTTTCTTAGTGTCGACACCTGCCTTCTGTGTTGATACTTGCTGAGTGTCGACACTTCTCCTTGTGTCGACACATTATTCTTGTGTTGAGACTTTGGCTGAGTGTCGACACATCTCCTTTGTGTTGACACTTGTACTTAGAATTTGTTGAACTTTGCTGAGTGTCGACACAGCCTCCTAGTGTCGACACTTTATGATGTCGACAAAGTTCCTCTGGGTGTCGACACTGCTTCTAAGTATCGACACTGCTTCACTGGACATTACTTCATTGTGTGTCAACACAGCCTGTATGTGTCGACACTTTCCGTCTGGTGTCTACTCTGCATTCCTGGTGTCGACACAATTACTCCAAGTGTCGACACTGCTTCTCTGGGTGTCGACACAAGTCTTCTTAAGTGTCGACACTTTCCTTCTGGGTGTCGACACATGAACTTAGAAACTTTTCAGCTCTCCCTGCAAATACTTAACCTGCACAAATAAACTCAAAACACATCAAATACATTTTGATCTATATCATTGAGTAGGGTGAGGCTTCTTCAAATCAGGTACATATATTCCAATGTACCCAACAAAGTCTGTCAAAATTTCTGTATCTGTATCTGAATTTATATCTGCTGTAGAGAGAACTGCTGCTGTGACTGCTGCTGTTGTTGTATCTGCATCTGCTGCAACTTCATCACTGAGCATCTCCCCCTGCCTGGGTTCAGGAGAACCTAGAGCCAGGACCCTGAATGAAGAGGGGGCAGTAGAGAGAAGAGAAACTTGAGCAGATAAAGAATTGATGGAATTTACAAGAGGTGTAATGGCCTCTGTGATTGGGGATTTTATGAGGGGAGTGACCAAGGATATGAGTGTAGAGACAGTGGGGGATTCCAAAGATGGAGAGATAGTGGATGAAGGTAGAGAAGTAGATGAAGTAGGAGGAACAGATGGATGGGATAGAGGAGGAACGACATTTGGTGTGGCAGAGTCTGTGGGTATGTTGTAAGATGGAATGGAGGATAAGTGTGGGGGAGAGGAGACTGTGGAGGTGTAGGAATAAATGTCTCATGAGGTGAAGCTGGAGGTGTAGGAACATTTGTAATGTCAAGTGGTGGAGATGGAGGTGGAGTAGGCACATGAGTATGTTGTGGACATTTAGGTGTGGTAGAAGGAATGGAAGTGGAAGGGAGTTGTTGTGCTGGAAGTTGTGCAGGAAGAGATGGTGGAGATGGAATGACCTCTTCTGCAGGGTGGGGAGCGGCTTTTATAGCCCTTGTGCTCTCAGAAATTGGGATGGAAGAGGAGGAAGCCTTGGAGGGCTTGGAGATCTTCCTCTCCCATCTGCCAAACAAGGCGCAGGTGAGGCGCTTGCTGGCATTTATGAAGATGGTCGGGGAGACCATGAGTTCACCAGCCTGCTCTTGAAGACAAATTCCCAAAATTCTGCCGAAGCAGACCTCTTTCTTACTATTCTTTTTCTTTATTAACTCAAAGAAGATTGTGCCCCAGTTAACATGTCGCTTGTTAACCACTGCGCACATCACAAGGAATTGGTAGCGGATGATGTAGTCGTGCGCTGAGTGCTTTCCCATCAGCACTTTTCCGAGAATGTCCGCCAGGAACTGGTAGGCGGCAGACAGTTGCTTCTTCAACAGCTTGTTATGGTTGCTTCCTGAAAATCCCATTAACTTCAGCATATCACCAAATTCTTCAGAATCCATTTCCATATTATCTTCTCCATTTACTAGTCCAAAAATCTCAGAAAGAATTGCGGGAGATTATGAAACAGCATGGCTCCCGATAGTTCTTGTCAAAACATCTTCCTCAGAAACAGTAGATGTATACACCCATTTTCTGATATCAGTTGAGTGCAGTTTAATCCTTCGGGTCATAAACTCTTTTAGATGAAGTTCTTCTAGCAGTTACAAGATATAGAGAAAGATGGGGTCAGAATGTTGGAAGGAATCGAAGTCCATATCGAAACCAGTATCAAATTTCATCGCCGCCAAAGCTCCTACTGGAATCGCCATTGATGACCTGCAAGAAAGACACAGAGAAAAGCGACGATCAAAAGCAAGAGAACTGAAAGCGCTGGACGGAGGTCGAAGAAAACCTAGATATAAGATATTCAGAATATGAATCGACAATTTCCGTTCCACGAAAAATAAACAATTCTTCGAACTGAGCTCGACGAAATAAATTATAGACAGATAATTCGTCGATCTCATCAAGAAGAATCGAAAACAGTTCGTCGAACTTCGTTCGACGAAATGTCTTCTAAAGCAAAGTTCGTCGATCTCCGGTCGACGAAATGTTTTTCCACTTACAGAATTCGTCGATCTCCGGTCGACGAGAATCTCTCAAACTTTCCCTAATTCATCGAACTTCGTTCGATGAACTCTGGAAAATTCGTCGAATGCAGACATAAACTAAGTTAACTCTTCTCCATTAATCATTCCCAGTTGATTTATAAAGAACAGATGAGTTTTCTCATCCAAGGGCTTGGTGAAAATGTCTGCTCTCTGTAAATCAGTAGGAATATGAATTAAGTTAATTTTCTTTTTGTCTACATTATCTCTAATGAAATGATGTCTTATTTCAATATGCTTAGTCCTAGAATGATGAACTGTATTCTGTGCTATAGCAATAGCACTAGTATTATCACAAAATAATGTTGAATTATTTAAGTTGACACCATAGTCTAGGAGTTGGTTTTGTATCCATAACATTTGTGAACAGCAGCTGCCAGCAGCCATGTATTCTGCTTTTGTAGTTGATGTAGACACAGATGTCTGCTTTTTACAAAACCAGGAGACAAGTCTCATACCCAGGAACTGGCAAGTTCCAGAGGTACTCTTCCTGTCCACTCTACATCCAGCATAGTCAGCATCTGAGTATCCAGTTAACTCAAACTCTGACTCTGCAGGATACTAGACTCCTAGATTAGGGCAACTCTTTATATATCTCAAAATTCTTTTTAGGAAAATAAGGTGAGATTCTTTAGGGTTCACTTGGAACCTAGCACAAAGGCATGTGGAAAACATTATATCAGGCCTGCTAGCTGTTAGGTATAATAGGGATCCAACAATTGCCCTATAATTTTTTTGATCTACAGGTTTCCCTGCTGCATCAGAATCCACAACAACATTTATAGCCATAGGTGTTTTCATCCCTGAAGCATCACTCATCCCAAACTTCTTAATAAACTCTTTAGCATACTTAGCTTGGGAGAGGAAGATACCATCAGGGAGCTACTTCACTTGGAGACCAAGGAAGTAGGAAAGCTCACCCATGCTACTCATCTCAAATTTTGAATGCATGAGGTCAGCAAACCTCTTGCATAATTTGGGATCAGTAGACCCAAAGATGATGTCATCCACATATATTTGTACTAACAATATTTGATCCTTATGATGTCTAGTGAAAAGGGTTTTATCTATGGTTCCTCTTATAAATTTATGCTCTAAAAGAAAGCTTGCTAAGGTCTCATACCAAGATCTTGAAGCTTGCTTTAAACCATAGAAAGCTTTATGCAATTTAAATACAAAAGAGGGATAAGTTAGAGAGATAAAACCTGAAGGTTGTTATACAAAAACCTCTTCTTGAAGCACTCCATTCAAGAATGCACTCTTGACATCCATTTGGAAGACCTTGAATATCCTGTGAGCTGCATAGGCAAGGAATATTCTTATGACCTCTAACCTTGCAACAGGGGCAAAGGTTTGGTCATAGTCAATTCCTTCCTCTTGCCTGTAGCCTTGAGCAACAAGCCTAGCCTTGTTCCTCACTATGTTCCCTTGAGCATCCAACTTGTTCCTGTAGAACCATTTGGTTCCAATAACTGGGTAGTTATGGGGTATTGGAACCAAATCCCAAACTCTACATCTCTCAAACTGATTTAGTTTCTCTTGCATTGCAATGATCCAGTGGGGATCTTGCTCTGCTTCATGGATGGCGAGAGATTCATGTTGGGTACATTGGTCAAATGTACCTTATTTGAAGAAGCCTCACCTAACTCAATGATATACATCATAATGTATTTGATGTTTGTTTGAGTTACTTGTGCAGGTTAGGTATTCACTGGACTGAAGCTAAAAGTTTCTAAGTCCATGTGTCGACACCCAGAGGGAAAGTGTCGACACTTGAGAAAGCTTGTGTCGACACCCAGACAAGCAGTGTCGACACTTGGAGTAATTGTGTCGACACCTGAGAAGAAGAGTCGACACCAGACAGAAAGTGTCGACACTTGGAGCTGTGTCGACACTCAGTGAAGAAGAATGCAGAAAAGCTGTGTCGACACTTAGCAGAAGTGTCGACACCTAGAACAGCTGAGTCTACATCAGAAAGTGTCGACACTTGGAGTTGTGTCGACACTCAGCAAAATTCTGCAGAGACTAAGGACAAGTGTCGACACTCAACACAATGTGTCGACACTCAATCAGCAGAGTCAACATATGAAGAATGTGTCGAGACTCAGCACAATGTGTCGACACACACTCAAAGGAATCAACACTTGAAGTATGTGTCGACACTCAGCACAATGTGTCGACACACAACCAGAAGAGTCAACACTTGAAGAAAGTGTCGACACCCAGCACAATGTGTCGACACTCAGTTGAAGACTCTACACTTGAAGAAAGTGTCGACACAAGGAGCTGTGTCGACACTTAGCAAAGAACAGAAAAGTTTACAAAATATTCTAAGTACAAGTGTCGACACTAAGGGAATGTGTCGACACTCAGCTGAAGAAACAAAATTGAAGACTTGTGTCGACACCAAGAAGCAGTGTCGACACTTGACAGTTTCAACACATGAAGATGTGTCGACACAAAGGAGATGTGTCGACACTTAGAAGAATTCAACAAGATACAGAAGATCAAGTACTTGTGTCGACACTTAATTTCAGTGTCGACACTTGAAGAAGAATCTGTGTCGAGACATACAAGGAGTTGTGTCGACACCTTGTAGACTTGTGTCGACACTTACACAACATGTGTCGACACTTGGTCTATAAGTGTCGACACTTAAGAACAGAAAGTCTCGACACTATCTGACAGTTAGAGAATTTCAAGAAGTGACTGGTTGACATGACAGCTGCCGATCCAGCCGGTCTACAGCAACTGTCAGGGAAGTCAGAAGTCAGTTATGAACCGGACCAGCCGGTTACCATGAAGAAGGCCTATAAATAGGCACAGACTGTTTACAGATAAAAAGTTGATAAGGTGTTAATAAGTTGTTGAAGCTATTTTGAAGTAATTGATCAGATTATTCAAGTAATCAGAAAAGTGGTACACAGAGTATCAACACAAGAAGATCTTGCTGTCCAACAGCAGATCTAAGAAGTTGGAGAGAGAGAGCTCCAATCAAGAATTCAGTCTTTGGAACTAAGGCTGAGAAGAAGGATTCAGAATCATCTGGATCTCAAGAAGCAGAGGTCAAGGATCAACTGCAGAGGATTCAGACTAATTCAGTTCTACTCAAGAAGCTTTGAAGGAAGCTAAGTCAGTTTGGATCTAGCTGAGTTCTTCCAAGAATTCTTCAAGAAACTCTCAACTCCTCTCTTATTTTCTGAGTTGTAGAGTTAGTTATTGTAATTCAATTTTAACTTGTAGGATCCATTGGATCTGAGTGAATTGTAAGCCTATATTATAAAGGCTGAGGGTAGGGCTTGGTTGCCTGAGTGTAGGAGTTGAAGAACTCTGAGTGTAGGCCTTAATTGGCTGAGTGTAGGCCTTGATTGGCTGAGTGTAGGCCTGGGTGGCTGAGTGTAGGCCTTGGTGGCTGAGTGTAAGGCTTTGGGCCTGAGGTGTAGGAACCTAGTTGGGTTCTGAGATAGTGGAGAAGTTTGGCCGAATCTAGTACACTGCTAGATAGGCGAAGGGGGAAAGTGGATGTACCCAAAGATTGGGGAACCACTATAAATTTGTGTGTCTGCTGTGCTGTGCTGTGCTGTGGATTAGCAGTTTATATTTTGTTATTGCTGTTAGCTGTAGAAATCTGTGAGATAACTGTTTTGCTGCCAACAAAGTTTCAAAAAGGTTTAGGTCACCTATTCACCCCCCCCCTCTAGGTGTTTAGGTACCATATCTTTCAAGTGGTATCAGAGGGAGGTTACCTCAAAAAGGACTAACTGTCTGAGGAGATCCAGTTTGGCAGATTCAGTGTAAGTCAGAACACAGTTTCAAGAAAATCAAGAAACATGGGTTCTTCAGAGAATCACAAGGAATTGGGTTCAATGAAACTGCCCATATGCAGAAAAGAGATCTTTGGGATCTGGAAAGAAAGGGTTAGGCTATTTATGGAGGCCTCTGACCCTAGAATCTACATCACAGTCAAAGAGGGGCCATATGTGCCCATGAAGGTTTCAGTTTTGGATGCTACACAGAGAACTCCAAAGGATTTCTCTGAGATGACTAAGGATGAAATTGTCCTAGCCACTATGGACAAGAGGGCACAAAACATTATAGTAAGTGCCATTGATGATGCCACTTTTCAGAACTTAATTCACTGTAAAACAGCAAAAGAGATGTGGGATACTCTCATTGTCTATATGGAAGGTTCTGAAGAAGTTAGGCAAGATAGGAAGTCCTTGCTTAATCAAGAGTATGAGAGCTTTAGGCAAGGAAGAGGAGATAGCATCACTGAATGCTACAAGAAGTTCTATAGAATTGTTAATGAACTCATGTCCTATGGAAGAGAGTTCACTAACTATGAATTGAATGATAAGTTCTTAAGGTCCCTAACCAAAGATTGGGACACCAAGATCTGTGCCATCAGAGAAATGGCAAAGTTGGGAGAAATTCCTCCTCCCACACTGTTTGGCAAGTTGTTGTCTTATGAGATGCAGCTGTCAGTGAGAAAAGAGGAGGAAAAATCAACAAGGACTGAGCACAGGGAAAGGACTGTTGCCTTCAAGTCAGAAGTACCTAGAAAGGGCAGGACTAAGTCATCAACTCCTCCTCCAGAGGTAGTTGAATCAGAATCTGATGAGTCTGTTAGCACAAAGTCTACAAGCAGTGAAAGTGATGAAGACTTTGCTGCATTCACCAGACATTTTCAGAAATTCCTGAAGAAGAAACAGTGGAGGTCCAGACCTTCATTTTCCAAAGGGAAAGAAGTCCAGTATCAGGAGAAGAAGCCTTCAAAGAAGGACAAGAAAAAGACAAAGACTAGCAAGGCAACTGGGTCTAAGATAGTGTGTTACTGCTGCAATAGACAGGGTCATGTTATTGCAGATTGTCCTGAGAGAAGAAAAGAATCCAGTGACAAAAAGAAGACTCACTTCAAAGGAAAGAAGGAGAAGTCCTTTGTTGCAAAGAATGAGAAGACTCTTTCAGACATTTCTTCTTCAGACACTGAGACAGATGCTGAAGCCTACATAGGGCTATTTGCTGAAGAAGAAGAAGAGTTTATGCAGATCATGGAATCAATCTATGAACAAGAAGAGTGTCAGTGCCAAGGACTGATGGCATTGACTGAAAGTACCAAAATCCTGGAGCAGCCAGGACCTAGTCAGGTACAAAGTCCAACTCAAAGTTCAGATTCCAGTTCTAGTTCAGAGTCAGATTCATCTTCATCAAGTGATGGAAGTGTTTCTGAATCTGAGGGAGATATTCATCAGCTCTTAGATGAATATAAAGTACTGTTGCAAGCCTATAAGAAAAGCAAGACCCTAGCCAAAAGTCAGGCAAAGGAGATTGCTGATCTCAAGGCAGCTGCAACAGATTTTGAGAAGAAATTTGATCAAAAGCTCAATGAGGTAGCCAGGCTGAAACACATTACTGTGATTCAGATGGGAACTATCACCTATAAAAATGATCAAATTAAGAGACTGGAGATCAATCTTCAGAAGGAAAGAGAGCTAGTTGCTAGGTTTTCAAAACCTAAATCAGTGCTACCCTTGATTGATGAATTTGTTCATCATAAAGGAAAGGCTGGATTGGGTTTTATTAAACCAGCTAGGACTGTTCAGGATCAGTCCAAGTCCAAGGGCAAAGCCCCAACATTCAATAAGCCTGCTGTAGTCAAGACAGCCAAGTCTGTACCTAAGCAAAGGTACAACAAGTTTGAATGCTGGTGCTGTGGCAAAGTTGGCCACTTTGCCTTGGACTGTTGGCACAATGCAAGTGCCAATGGGAGTAGCAAGCTACCTGGTGGAAAGCCAGTAGGTAGCTATGTCATGTTGCAAACTAACAATCACCAAGGACCCAAGTTTACTTTGGGTTCTAAGGTTCATTAATTTGTTTTGCAGGTGAATCCAAGTGGCCATACCCCAACATGGTACTTGGATAGTGGATGTTCCAGACATATGACTGGAACAAGGGGACTACTGAAGGACTACATTCCAATCAAAAATGGTCCTAAAGTGACCTTTGGTGGTTCTGAAAAAGGAATCATCAAAGGGTTTGGTAACATTTCTTCAAACCTTGTTACCATTACTCAAGTGGCTTATGTTAAAGGGTTGAAACACAACCTTATAAGTATAAGTCAGTTAAGTGATGTAGGGTATGACATCTCATTTGTTAAAAATGGTTGTCATATCAAGAGGTCAAGTGATCAAGAGATCATTTTGACAGGATATAGAAAGAGGAATGTCTACTGTCTAGACATCATGATTGAGAACAATGGTTCTCCTGTTTGTCTTGTAGCTGATGAGACAGTCTCTCAATGTGTCAAATGGCACAAGAGGCTTGCCCATCTTAATTACAAGACTATTAGCAAACTCTTTAGCAAAGAGTTAGTGAGGAATGGTCCTCAAGTTAAGTGTGTTAAAGATGACATTTGCTCAGCTTGTCAAAAGGGCAAGCAGACCAAATCCACCTTTAAAAGCATTTAGAACAAAGATGCTGTGAGGTGCTTATACCTCTTGTATATGGATCTCTTTGGTCCAATGCCAGTTCACAACTTAGGTAGGAAGGTCTATACCTTTGTAGTTGTTGATGACTACTCAAGGTTTTCCTGGGTGTTCTTCTTAAGGCAGAAATCTGAAACACCTAGTGTCTTCTACAGCTTTGTCAAGCAAATTCAGAATGAACTAAATAGTACTGTGGTCAAAATTAGAAGTGACCATGGTACTGAGTTTCAATCTGAAAGCATGACAAAACTATGTGAAGACTTTGGGATATTTCAAGAATTCTCTTCACCTAGAACACCTCAGCAAAATGGCATTGCTGAGAGGAAGAATAGAACCTTGATAGAGGCTGGTAGAACCCTACTTAGTGATACATCACTGCCTGAGTATTTCTGGGCTGAAGCAGTTAACACTGCATGCCATGTGATAAATAGGGCTACCATCACTAAAAGGTTAAATAAGACCCCCTATGAAGTTGTGAAAGGCAGGAAACCAAACCTATCCTATTTCAGGATTTTTGGTTGCAAATGCTTCATACTTAACAATGGAAAGTCTTACTTAACTAAGTTTGCTGCCAAGTCCCAAGAGGGAGTGTTTGTTGGGTACAACAATAATAGTAAGGCTTATAGAGTCTACAACTTGACTACACAAGTTGTAGAGGAGTCTGTGCATGTAGTTTTTGATGAGACAAAACTTATTAACAATGAGTTGTCTAGTAGTGTGTGCAGCCCCACAGGTCTTACTAAGAAGATGGACAAGCTAACCATAGAAGATGTACCTGCTGCAAGACAGCAAGTAGAAGAAGATGGCTTATGTCCAGGGGGAGAACTACATGTACCAGGAGCTGAAGAAGTACAAGGAACTCAGCATGATGAAGATGCTGAAGAAGTTCAACCAGAAGTAAGGATGCCTCCAGCCAACAGGCATCTAAGAGATCATCCAGTAGAGCTGATTATTGGAGATCCAAGACAAGGTGTTCAGACAAGGAGCAGAAATCAGAATGCTGTAGTATATTCAAGTTTTCTGTCTCAAATAGAACCAAAGAAATTTGAAGAAGCTATACAAGATCCACAGTGGACTGAAGCTATGCAAGAAGAACTTAATCAGTTCAAAAGGTGCAAGGTTTGGGAACTGGTTCCTAAACCTAAAGACCACAATGTTATAGGAACTAAGTGGATCTACAGAAATAAGTTAGATGAACAAGGGGTCATCATTAAGAATAAAGCAAGACTGGTTGCAAAAGGATATAGGCAAGAAGAAGGTATTGATTTTGATCAAACCTTTGCCCCAGTAGCCAGACTGGAGGCCATAAGGATGTTCTTGGCCTATGCAACCTATCAAGGATTCAAGGTATACCAAATGGATGTCAAGTCAGCATTCCTAAATGGTAATTTGAAAGAAGAAGTCTATGTGGAGCAGCCATCAGGTTTTGTTGATCCAACTCAACCTCATTATGTCTATAGACTTAGGAAAGCATTGTATGGGTTAAAGCAAGCTCCTAGAGCTTGGTATGAAACCCTATCTAGTTTCCTCATTGAGAACAAGTTCACAAGGGGGAAATAGATAAGACTCTATTCCTTAGGGAATCTAGAGGCAAAGTCATACTAGTCCAAATATATGTAGATGACATTATATTTGGGTCTACTGAAAGCAGCCTTTGCAAAAAGTTTGCAAAACTTATGCAAAGTCAATTTGAGATGAGTAGTATGGGAGAACTGAAGTTTTTCTTGGGTCTCCAAGTTAAACAGACTGAAAGTGGTCTATCCATATGTCAGTCCAAGTTCACCCTAGAACTCATAAGGAAGTATGGTATGGATTCATCCAGTACCATGAAGACTCCTATGGGGTCAAGTATGTCTCTTAGCAAGGATGATGCAGGGAAACCTGTAGATGAAACCTTGTATAGAGGGATAGTTGGCTCCCTTTTATACTTGACTGCTAGTAGACCTGACATCATGTATGCTACATGTGTTTGTGCCAGGTATCAAGCCTGCCCTAAAGAGTCTCATTTGACTGCAGTCAAAAGGATTTTGAGATATCTAAAGGGCACACCTTATCTAGGCCTCTGGTACCCTAGGAATGGAGATTTTGATCTAACAGGCTATTCAGATGCAGACTTTGCAGGATGCAAAGAAGATAGAAAGAGCACTACTGGATCCTGTCAATTCCTAGGTGGAAGACTCATTTCATGGAGTAGTAAGAAGCAAACTAGTGTGGCTATCTCCACAGCTGAGTCAGAATATGTAGCTGCAGGAAGTTGCTGTGCTCAACTTCTGTGGATTCAACATCAGCTAGAAGACTATGGATTTCAGGTAAGTAGAACTCCACTTTTCTGTGATTCTACAAGTGCTATTTCAATAGCTAATAATCCTGTATCACATAGTAGAACTAAACATATTGAGATTAAATATCACTTTCTTAGGGAGCATGTAGAAAGAAATGATATTGCACTTGAATATGTTAAAACTGATAATCAGATAGCTGATATGTTTACTAAACCCTTAGAAGAAGCTAAGTTCAATAGGTTCAAAATTGAACTAGGTATGATAAACTTAGACTAAGTTTACAGAACTAAAAATTGGCTAAGTAAAAAGGTGTCGACACATAGACAAGTCTATGACGACACAGAATAGTAAGTGTCGACACTTCAGGAAAATGGTGTCGACACATCTAGGAAGTTGGTGTCGACACTTCAGAATGTTAGTGTCGACACATGTCGAGTTGGTGTCGACACATCCAATGAGGTGTCGACACTTAAGTTTTACTCAGAATTTTCTAAGTAACGTCTCGACTACATGTCGAGTAGTGTGGTGTCGACACATAACCAAGTGTCGACACATAAAATCTGTTGACTAAACTTGTGTCGACACATGAGTGTCGAGACATTATAAGTCAGTGTCGACACATAAAATCTGTTGACTAAACTTGTGTCGACACATGAGTGTCGAGACATTATAAGTCAGTGTCGACACTTATTGCCAGTGTCGACACATCTTTAGTAATCCATCCCGCCTGTTCGTCTTCAAACCAGAAAGGTATAAATAGGATTCTGTCTTTGTTTGTCGACACGCTTTCAGAGTTTCGAGACCAAACTACTGTGTCGACATTTCTCTTTCCTAAAGACTAATTCTACAAACCCTAATGGCTCCCAAGCTCGAGGAGAACGTCAATGAAGGCTATGAACTGGTTCGTGGCGCGTTCGACGATGGCGATCAAGAAATCAAATCGGTGGTAACCCTAGTCACCGATTCTGGATTGGAGTACTTGGTTTCAGAACCAACCAAAATATGGAAGAAGGAAGTTCTTGAATTCCTTACTGGAGCTTCTGTAGATGACTCAGGTTACAGAATCAAATCAAGAGTGCATGGAACCAAGGTCAAGATTTCACCCAAAACTCTGAGAAAGGTACTTCAGCTACCTAAAATTCAAGCAGAAGAGGAAGTGACTACATCTAAGACCAGGGAAGCACTTACCTGGTGTGGTCTAGATCCTAAGATGAAGATAGGATCTGTATTCAACAGGAAAGGAATGAATAACCAAGGAAAATTCCTGTCTGAAATTGTGGGAAAGTTATACTCAGCAAGACTGGAGGGCATGACAGGGTGTCAGCCTCCATGTTCAGTGTTATGACCAGAATTATCTTCAACCTAAAAACAGACTGGTCAATGGTTGTGTATGAGAAAATTAAAGAAAGTCTGAAGAAGCCCAATCTGGGCAGAATACTTAGTCTCTACCTGGCTGGTACAATACCAGAGGTAATGAGCAATGCTGCTGGTACTAAAGTCAATCACATGAGAAGGATGGATCAAAGGATATTTTCCAGGTGGGAAAGAGTACTATCTAAAGAAATACCTACCCCAGAGAAGCATGTTTCTAAGAAAGATTCACCTCCAAAGAAGAAGAGGAAGATAGCTCCTGTGACACAGGAGTCCTCCAGCAGTTCAGGTAGTGAAGAACAAGTTGTTTTCACTCCTGATAGTCAAGAGGAAGTGGCTGCAGAGAAGTCTCCTGCTCCTCAAGAGACAGCTGAAATCCAGGGGGAGCTGCCTCCAGCTAGCCCCAAGTATAAGGATCCAAGCCAGGGGGAGCTTCCAGCAGTAGAAGAACCCTCTACTCTGGACAGTGAGCAAGCCACAATCATTATCCAAGAGGTACTTTCTGACCTCAATACTTTAGATTTTTCTGTAATAGATTCTGATTTGTCTGATGTCCATCAGCAAACTCAGCAAGCAAATCAAGAACCAGATGTTGTTCTCCAAGACACATCAGTTATCCTAGAAGTGGTTCCTGATAAAGTAGTTGATGAACCCAGTACTTCTCCTGCACAGTCACCTCCTGAATATACAATGGAAGACCTCTTTCTGAATTTAGATCAAGAGGATTTTGACATGGACAAGGTTGCTGCTGCTGAAGAGAAGGGTGCTGCTGCTGAGGGGGAGCACATGGCAGTTCAGGATGAGCCTTTAAGGCTAGACACTGAGAAGGCACTAGATGTGCAAGCTGAAAAACCACAAAGCCCTAAGGATAGGGTTGAGATTGCCAGCACCTCTGCCTCTGAAGATGAGGAGAGTGCTAGGGCTAAGAAGAAGAAATTCTTTGTCTTCAAAAGAAGAAGTCAGAGCTACAAGAAAGCCCTCCAATCCATTGCTCCACATCCATAGTTCAGCAAGCTCCAACTGCTGACTATAGTGCTTTACTGATTGCACTACAGATCCAGCTGGATGAGCAAAGGAAGGCTATAGAGACTTATGTTGATGAAGGGCACAAGACCCTACAATTTGATCTGGCACAGGAAATCAAGTCAATAAGGTTTGAAATGAACCTTAATAAAAAGGAGATGACTGACTGCTTCCACAAGGGTGGGAATGCAGTAGGTCTATTTGGCTACTCACCAGGAGAAGATCAAGACTCAAGTAGATGATATAGCATTGAAACAAGGCTATGTGCTGGAAAATCAATTAAGGATGAATGATAATTTGACTGCATCCCACAATGCTATAGTCACTGAACTGAAGAATAAGACTGTTGAACCTTCAACATCATCTGCTGCAAAGGCTGAATTTGATAAAGCTTTTCAAGATGAAATTGCTGCTGTCAAGACTGCAATCAAGGATTCACAGAAGGTCATTTCTGAACAGCTTACAAAGCTTAGACCTTATTTTAAGGATGGAATCAGATACTTGGACATCCAAATCAGGTTCCAGAAAGATGATGTAAGAGATCATGTTGCACAAGAAGTCATAAAGGGGGAGAGGGTGTTAGTCAAAGCAAGCTCTGACCATGCTAAATGGATATCAAATTCCATCAGGGCTACCCTTGGATATCCTCCCCTGTGTGATGATGATAATGTTGCTGAATCAGGGATTCAAAGTGCATATCTTGGAGGTAAGCAACAGGAAGTAGCTCAAGTGATTTATCCACCTCCAGATTTTGACATGGTTCATGCAGAAGTCAGCACAATGTATAGTCCAACTGCTGGAAAGTCAAATGTTGTTCTGGAAAAGGTTATTCAAC
This sequence comes from Platanthera guangdongensis, assembly GCA_039583875.1. Taxonomy (NCBI): domain Eukaryota; kingdom Viridiplantae; phylum Streptophyta; class Magnoliopsida; order Asparagales; family Orchidaceae; genus Platanthera; species Platanthera guangdongensis. The sequence continues at coordinate 59,250,614 of CM077163.1, forward strand.
CTATAACAGCAGCTATGCAAGAGGCTTTGGACAAAGAAGAAGAGACAAGGCTGTCAAAGAAGAAGTTTAGGGAACTAGCTGAGCAAAAACCAGATTTTGAACAGTGGAGCCCTACTTCTAGGAACATCATTCTCACAGCCTGGAAAGCAGCCAAGGACAATGCTCATGAAAGGAACAAATGGTTCTCAGAAGCAGAATGGAGGAAGCATGAGATTAGGCAGGAAGCCATTGTCCAGTATAGAAGGAAGGCTAAGTTAGGAAAGCTACCTCCTACAGCTGTGGAGCCTAGCAAGTACTTTCCTAAGCCCTATCATTACTTTGAGAGGCAAAAGATCAAGGCTGATAAGAAAGATCTCAAAGACAAGAAGCCTGCTGATGCTGAGCCTGCTGCTGCTGCTGTAAAGGCTAAAGTCCAAGCTGGAAAAGGAATTGTTATAAAAGAACCTGATCAGAACTAGACTAAGATTAGACTAAGAAACATTGTTGTAATCTTTTACATATGAAATATTTTTGTAAACAATGGAAATGTATTAAAACAATGTTAGAACAATTTTTGATAAATATATCTCATGATTGTTCAGAAGCATGTGTCTATTTCTTGTTTGTTCTGCAATGTTTAATGAGTATACATGTGTGCTTTATTACATGTTTAAGTTTACCCTGTTGACATATACCTGCTTTACATCATTTCTAATTTTTAATTATGAGTGGTGTATATCATTGACTAAGGGTTATGACTTCTCCAAATAGGGGGAGATTGTTGGGTACATTGGTCAAATGTACCTGATTTGAAGAAGCCTCACCTAACTCAATGATATACATCATAATGTATTTGATGTTTGTTTGAGTTACTTGTGCAGGTTAGGTATTCACTGGACTGAAGCTAAAAGTTTCTAAGTCCATGTGTCGACACCCAGAGGGAAAGTGTCGACACTTGAGAAAGCTTGTGTCGACACCCAGACAAGCAGTGTCGACACTTGGAGTAATTGTGTCGACACCTGAGAAGAAGAGTCGACACCAGACAGAAAGTGTCGACACTTGGAGCTGTGTCGACACTCAGTGAAGAAGAATGCAGAAAAGCTGTGTCGACACTTAGCAGAAGTGTCGACACCTAGAAGAGCTGAGTCTACATCAAAAAGTGTCGACACTTGGAGTTGTGTCGACACTCAGCAAAATTCTGCAGAGACTAAGGACAAGTGTCGACACTCAACACAATGTGTCGACACTCAATCAGCAGAGTCAACATATGAAGAATGTGTCGAGACTCAGCACAATGTGTCGACACACACTCAAAGGAATCAACACTTGAAGTATGTGTCGACACTCAGCACAATGTGTCGACACACAACCAGAAGAGTCAACACTTGAAGAAAGTGTCGACACCCAGCACAATGTGTCGACACTTAGTTGAAGACTCTACACTTGAAGAAAGTGTCGACACAAGGAGCTGTGTCGACACTTAGCAAAGAACAGAAAAGTTTACAAAATATTCTAAGTACAAGTGTCGACACTAAGGGAATGTGTCGACACTCAGCTGAAGAAACAAAATTGAAGACTTGTGTCGACACCAAGAAGCAGTGTCGACACTTGACAGTTTCAACACATGAAGATGTGTCGACACAAAGGAGATGTGTCGACACTTAGAAGAATTCAACAAGATACAGAAGAATCAAGTACTTGTGTCGACACTTAATTTCAGTGTCGACACTTGAAGAAGAATCTGTGTCGAGACATACAAGGAGTTGTGTCGACACCTTGTAGACTTGTGTCGACACTTACACAACATGTGTCGACACTTGGTCTATAAGTGTCGACACTTAAGAACAGAAAGTCTCGACACTATCTGACAGTTAGAGAATTTCAAGAAGTGACTGGTTGACATGACAGCTGCCGATCCAGCCGGTCTACAGCAACTGTCAGGGAAGTCAGAAGTCAGTTATGAACCGGACCAGCCGGTTACCATGAAGAAGGCCTATAAATAGGCACAGACTGTTTACAGATAAAAAGTTGATAAGGTGTTAATAAGTTGTTGAAGCTATTTTGAAGTAATTGATCAGATTATTCAAGTAATCAGAAAAGTGGTACACAGAGTATCAACACAAGAAGATCTTGCTGTCCAACAGCAGATCTAAGAAGTTGGAGAGAGAGAGCTCCAATCAAGAATTCAGTCTTTGGAACTAAGGCTGAGAAGAAGGATTCAGAATCATCTGGATCTCAAGAAGCAGAGGTCAAGGATCAACTGCAGAGGATTCAGACTAATTCAGTTCTACTCAAGAAGCTTTGAAGGAAGCTAAGTCAGTTTGGATCTAGCTGAGTTCTTCCAAGAACTCTTCAAGAAACTCTCAACTCCTCTCTTATTTTCTGAGTTGTAGAGTTAGTTATTGTAATTTAATTTTAACTTGTAGGATCCATTGGATCTGAGTGAATTGTAAGCCTATATTATAAAGGCTGAGGGTAGGGCTTGGTTGCCTGAGTGTAGGAGTTGAAGAACTCTGAGTGTAGGCCTTAATTGGCTGAGTGTAGGCCTTGATTGGCTGAGTGTAGGCCTGGGTGGCTGAGTGTAGGCCTTGGTGGCTGAGTGTAAGGCTTTGGGCCTGAGGTGTAGGAACCTAGTTGGGTTCTGAGATAGTGGAGAAGTTTGGCCGAATCTAGTACACTGCTAGATAGGCGAAGGGGGAAAGTGGATGTACCCAAAGATTGGGGAACCACTATAAATTTGTGTGTCTGCTGTGCTGTGCTGTGCTGTGGATTAGCAGTTTATATTTTGTTATTGCTATTAGCTGTAGAAATCTGTGAGATAACTGTTTTGCTGCCAACAAAGTTTCAAAAAGGTTTAGGTCACCTATTCACCCCCCCTCTAGGTGTTTAGGTACCATATCTTTCAATTCAATTTGAGAGAGAAAACATGCATGCATCAAGTCTTGGTTGAGTTGATGCCTTGTCTGTACACCTGCTGAAATGTCTCCAATCACTTGAGATTTGGGGTGATCTCTAAGTGTGACAAGATCAGTTGGTGGAGTTTGTTGAGCAACAGCTTCTATAATTAATTCCTCTTGGGGAATGGTACTAGCTATTGAGGGAAGTTCATCCACTTCCTCTTGAATTTCTTCTTCACTATCTTCAGCAACCTGTGGAGTAGGATGGGTTGATACCTTTTGGGTAAGGTTTAGTCCATCCATAGACTCACACAGTGGTGGAACCTGCAAAAAGCTATTGGTAGAAATCTCTTTCTCCTTATAAGACATGTTAGCTTCATCAAAAGATACATGAATAGACTCTTCAATTTTAAGGGTGGATTTATTAAAAATCCTATAAGCCTTGCTTACTTTGGAATATCCTAGAAAAATCCCTTCTTCAGCCTTAGCCTCAAACTTTCTAATGTATCTCTTGTTATTTGTGTGAATGTAACATATACAACCAAAGACTTTAAAATATGTGATTTTAGGTTTCTTCCCTTTAAGTAATTCATAGGGGGTCTTATTTTTCAGTTTATGTATAAGGTTTCTGTTCAGGATATAGTTGGCAGTATTTAAGGCTTCTGCCCAAAAGGATAGAGGCATGTAAGCATCTGCCAATAATGTGCTTGCAGATTCAATGAGTGTCCTATTTTTCCTTTCAGCAACCCCATTTTGTTGGGGAGTTCTAGGAGCTGAGAATCACTGCCTGATACCTTCCTTCTCACAGAACTCATGCATAAGAAGAGACTCAAACTCTATGCCATGATCACTTCTGATCAATGCAACATGAGTAGAGAACTCAATCTGTATGGTCCTGAGAAAATCTGTAAGAACCTTTAATGTATCTAACTTAGCTATCAAAAAGGCTACCCAACTGAATTTAGAGAAGTCATCAACAATCTCTAAAGTATAAGACTTCCCTCTTAGGATTTGTACTGCAATGGGTCCAAATAGATCCACATGAAGCAAATACAATATCCTAGGTGAATCACTTTTATTAATGGATTTAAAGCTAGTTTTGGTTTGCTTGCCTAATTGACAAGCCCTGCATAGGCTTTCCTTCTTGTAGGGGCCAGAAGGTAAACCTCTAACAAGGTTGTCTTTATATAACCTAGATATATTCTTAAGGTTTACATGTCCTAATCTTTTATGCCATAACTCATTTTATTACTAGTAAGATTCAGTAAGCAGATATCAGTTGTGGCTGAAATGAAATCTACTAGATATATGTTTTCTTGTCTAAGTCCAATTAAAACAGTTTTGTTATCATTATCAATAATAGAACAGGAAGTAGAGTTAAAGTGTACCTGATAACCTTCATCACATAATTGACTTATGGATATAAGTTTATGTTTAAGTCCTCTTACATATGTTACTTTCTTGAAAGTCACTGATCCAATCTTCACTGTCCCATATCCTTCTGATTGACCACTGTTGGAATCTCCAAAAATCATCTTTGGTCCTAACTTGGGCTTGTAACTGGATAGATTGCCCTTACTGCCTGTCATGTGTTTGGAGCAACCACTATCCAAGTACCAGGTCTGACTTACCCTTGGACAGCTCTTCACCTCTACCTGTAATGAAAAACAAAACTCAATTGTTCTTGACCCAGGTTACCTTGGGTCCTTTATTTGGTTGAAAAGAGAAACTGGATATCACTGATAATGCAGGTTGAGATTTATAACCTAAGGGGTGATATCTCCTAGGTGAAATAACCCAATCAGCTACTGGATTGAATGACTTATTAGCTGGTTTAAAGTTTCTGTAAGAGAAATAGTTTAATTTTGGTCTTTCTGGGTTCGACGAATTGTTGTAAGTTCGTCGACCAGAGTTCGACGAATAGGGTTGAGACCGTCGATCTCTGCTCAGAGAATGACAGTAGTCATTTTCTGTGCCCCAAGTTCATGGACCTCTGCTCGACGAACCATACACAGTTCGTCGATCGCAGTTAGACGAATTGTTATTACTGAAGTTTGCGTTCAGCGTTCGTCGATCTAGGTTCGACGAACTGGCCACATTTCGTCGATCTGAGTTCGACGAATGCTGCTGAACCTTGTTTTTATTAACTATTTTCTGATTTTTGTTTCTCTTGTCTATATGTTTTGGATTGTTTTCTGACATTGGTTTGTCTATTAACTTTTCTTTTCCTTTGGCAGAAATAAACTTGATCGGGGTTGAAAGAATATTTTTCTTAATTATGAGGGGTAAACTTGATGAAGCACCCAAGCCCAGCTTGCCATTTAATCTGGCATTCACTGTGCTTGTAATGTTCATCAGCTTGATACTTCTCCCATTGAGAGATTGCTCAATTTGTTTGACCTCACATAATTCAGATTTTAATTTAATTATTTATTCATTAGCTAGAGTTAGTTGGTCTATTAGCTTTATATTTTTTGAGTTAACTGATTCAAGATTTCCTAGTCTTTCTCTAAGAGTTTTTATTTCTTTTTCTGAGTTGATTAAGTCTAAGCACATAGTTTTGAATTCAGTTTTAAATAAATCAGAACTAAAGTCAAAGCTAGAAATAACCTGATCTGCCTTTGAGTCTGAGGCTGCTCCATCTTCAGATTCTTCTTCTGATCCAGAATTGTTCCTGGAGGTATCAATTGTCATTAAGAACACCTCCTTGGATCTTGCTTCTTCCTCTTCTTCACTGGAACTAGAAGAGGATGATTCTTCTTCAGTGTCACTCCAAGTCTCAGCAACAAAGCCCTTATCTTTCTTTTTATATTTGCTGGAGGAGGGTCTGCTGCTGTGCTTTCTCCTGGAGTCCTTTTCTCTGCTCTTGTCCTTCTTCTGGTTTTCTGGACATTCTGAGATGTAATGTCCAGGCTTTCTGCAACCAAAGCACACAACCTCCTTGGTTGGTGTCTTGTCATACTTGGGCTTACCATCCTGTCTGGATGATTTCCTTCTGAAATCCTTCCTTGCCATCTTGTAGAATCTTTTTGCAAAGAGGCTCATGAGTTCTTCATTTGAAGTTGATGTCTCACTTTCCTCAGATGCTTTGAAGGCTATGCTGTGATCCTTTCTAACTGGAGTTGTTACCTTCTGTTCTGCTGCCTCTCTTGATTTGATCAGCTGCTCATAGGATTTTAATTTGCCTAGTAGAGATTCAGTTGATATCTCATTTAGGCTTCTAGCTTCTTTGATTGGCCAGATCCTGGAATCCCAAGAGCTAGGGAAGCACATCAAAATCTTATCATTCACCTCTGTCAAGGTGATGTCCTTATCCAAGGTTTTGAGCTCATTGATGATTGAGCTCAACCTGTTGTACATATCAGCCACTGATTCTATCTCATCCTTTTTGAAGTTCTCATACAGGGAAATGAGACTGGATCTCCTGTCTTTTCTCTCAACTGCTGAGCTAGCTACCATTTGGTTAAGGGAGTCCCAAATGGCCTTGGCTGAGGTGCACTCAGCCACCTTCTGGAATATGTCATCTGACATAGTCTGAGCTAAGATATTCATAGCCTTATCATCTGCCATCTTGGCTTTCTTGTAGGCTTCATTGTTCTCTGGAGGAGGAACTGCAGTCATGTTTGTTGAGGTGCTTGTAGAAGCTGTAGGTGCTGGAGGTACTCCTGTCAAGATAACAGAAAAAATATCCTCATTAATAGAACTCATGTATAACCTAATTCTTGCCTTCCAGATGGCAAACGTGTTAAGATTGCACACTGGAGGTCTGCTGCTTGCATAGTCTTTATTTTGGGTCATTACAGTGAAGAGATAAATCTAATAACAAACTTAAAACAAACAGATCTAACTAGAGGGATCTTTGTGGTTCAGGTGTTAGCCTGTACAAGCACTAAGGTGTGGTATTTTAACCAACCTCCCTCTGATACCAATTGAAAGTGCAGGTTAGATCTGAAATACTCTAGAGGGGGGGGGGGGTAAATAGAGTATTGTGCTCACTACAAACGTTTTACAACTTTTGTTGTAACCCTAGGTGAACAAGTCAGTAAGTAAAATAAAATTAGCACAGCAACCTATTAATCACAGAACAACACAGCCAAAACAAAATAAAGGGCAACCAGACGACACAAGAATTTTTATAGTGGTTCCCCAACCTGGGTACATCCACACTTCTACCACCCTGGTAGGAATCCACTCTGTTTTTTGATCAGGTGCCTGACACCAATGAGCTTTTGTTCAGGTGCTCAAAAACCAAACCTCAAGTCTTTTGGTAGGAGACTTGTAACCAGGAATAATTTTGAAGGGAATTAAAACCCTGTACAGGAATTGGAAATAAGGTGATGGTGTCTTCTCTTTCAACAATCAGAGAGAAGACTTGTGGATTGATGTTAGCAGAGGTTGCTCCCCCTGAGATCTTGAATTAATCAGGAATACTGGAGCACTGCTTCATGGTGATAGGTCTTCAAAGACCTAGGATGCCTGGACCAGAATTTGCTTCAGGAACTTCTTTGATAGATAGTGTTTTGTTGTCCTTCTGAAGTTGTCCTGAGAGTTGAAGGAAGAAGACTCTTGATAGTATTTGAATGTTCTTCTTCTTCTTCTTGATGAAGTTGTTCTTTGGTCAAGGCTGATTGCAGTAGAACTTTTGATTTTGTGTATGACTGTTCTTTTGTGCAATCTGAGTGTCTGTCTGATTGTCTGTATATCTTCTGGTTGTGCTACTGCTTTCTGATTGAGTCATTTTCTAACTGAAGAACATTAAAAATTTGAATGTTGAGCAGTAATTACAGTCGTCCTTGGAAAGAAACGACAATCAATGATTTGCCTAACTCTCCCATGGAAAAATGGCATGTGATAGTCCATGATTAATGTTCGTTCCAACGGTAACATTTCGAGAAGATATGACATTAATAACTCCGGAATCATCGCCAAGAAACGGGACGGGAAACTGAAGAAGACCTAGTCTGGAATCATCGAACGAAGAACACAATTCGTCGAGCTGAGTTTGCATTCGTTGAGCAGAGCTTGAGTTCGTCGAGCTAAGCTTGAGAGAGTTCGTTGACCAGACAATCTTCATTAGTCGAACAGACAGTCTTCATTCGTTAAGATGAGAATCAGATTCGTCGAGCAGATAATTATCACTGTCAGACAGTATTCGTCGAACTGAGATCCAAATTCGTCGAGCGAAGAAAGATTGTGAACTTAGCCAAATATTCTGCATCTGTTGATATTCAGTGTCGACATAAGCTGTTGTCGACTGATTGATCTTGGTGTCTACTCAATGCTTCTGGTGTTGACATGAGCTGGTGTTGACTGATATCCTGGTGTCGACACAAATCCTCTAGTGTCAACATAAATTGTCTGGTGTCGACACATGCCCTAAGTGTCGACACAAATCCTCTGAATTCAGAAATCATCGAGTAGAGTACTGCATTCATCGACCTGTGAAGCTGACTTCATCGACCTGAGAAGCTGAGAACTTGAGGTTCAAGTACGTCGAGCTCAGAATATAATTCGTCGACCAAAGCTTGAAGTTGGACTTAGAAAAATTCTGAGATTGTCCTGACTTTGTCTTGATGTAGAAACTCAGTCTTCGTCGAACAGAGAACAAGGATCGTCGAGCTCAACACTAAGAAATGTCTCACGATCGTCGAGCGCAGAACTCCTTTCGTCTTGAAATCCTCTAAGTCTGGAGTCTCTGATGATCTTCCTGAAAGCTGTTCCATCTGAAGTTGAACCTAAGGACTTGACCTAGACTCTAGGACACAAAATTACCCTGGCTATACAGGTTGTGTCACATCCTAAGTCTGTGAAACAAGCCCAAATCAACTAGGGATCCAACACATACGGGAATGGATAAAATTAGGGATGAATGTATCAGGGATAAGAAAAGAGTAGCACCAATTGCAGAGAAGCTCTACTAAGATGGTTTGGACCCGTATAATGGATACCATTAGAGGCACCTGTTAGGCGTTGTGAGAGTCTAGTCTCTAGGCATGTTAAATGAGAGAGGGGTAGACAAATAAAGAATTGGAATGAAACTATAAGGAAAGACTTGATGTAATTAGGCATTAGTGAGATTATGACAAAAGATAGGGCACAATGGTGACAAAGGATCCATATACCCGACCCCATTATAGTTGGATAAAGGCTTAAGTGTTGTTGTTGTTGGTAGTCAAAATTTCCTGGGGGGAGGGGGTGAATATGTCAACTTGTACTTAGTTGGTTTCTTTTCAGATTTCAGAAAATATAAGCAATATAAAACCCAATCAGAAAGCACATATCAACACATACTTATCTACAGTAGTTCCCCAGGGTATGTGTACATCCACTTTCTCCCAACACCTATTTAGCAGTGAGCTAGACTCAGCAAACTCCTCCAAATCTCAGCTCCTTAGATCTTACAATACAGATCCCTCGGGATCTCTCAGGTCTCCTCCAAGACCCTACATTAGGCACAAAGTCCCTATAACTCAGACTTATCAAGAAGTCCTACACTCAGGCACATAAACACTACAACTCAGAGTCCTCCTATTCTTGCAGCACAAAAACCTTGTTGGTTTTATACCTCAAACTTGCACCAAGTCCTACACTCAGGCTTCACAAAGCCCTACCCTCAGGCTGAGACTACAACCCTATAACTCAGATCTCCTCTGAAATCCTACAGAAATAATTGAAGTAGAGTTTATAAGAGAAGACTAAAGTAATTATACCTTGAATCTTTAGAGTCTTCGGTTGCTCTTGTTGTGAAAGCATGTTTCAAGAAGGAGCCCCTGTAGAAGTTATCTTCAGGTAGAACAGATTTGTCGATTTCCTTCTTGAACTTCTTATATAGCAGGAAGAAGACCTATCTTTGAGTATAGTTGATTGACTCCTCTTTGTTCTTCTGAAATCTTTCATAAAGAACTCTCTTGCTTCAACAATGTGCCGATTCTGGTTTGACGATTTTTCTTTTTGAGTTGTGGCAATGACACTAACACTGGTACTAGTAATGTTGAAACTGAAATTCGATCTCTATAGAGTTCGGGGTCCCAAAATAGGGGTGATCGCGCACCTACTACGCTCAAGTGAACAATCTAGGCACAAGATTAGGAACTTAAAGGACAGACCCAAGGTCTCAGCATGGAGGTCGCACCGCATACCCGGAAGACAAACTAATTCTTCCCCTCCCCAGACAAAGGCTGAGATAAGACAGCTCCAAAGGGCGTTCTTGGCCGACCAAAACATCTAAGGAGGATCTCAAGACCAACTCTCTCCTAACTAGAGATGCCTCCTTGGGTCTATACAAATGTTCCTCATCCGATCTGCTAATGGTGTAATCCTGCCAAGTGGTGCCAAAATAAATATCAGTCGCACCCCTTTCTCGGGGAGACGATGCTTATACCCTAAGAGCAAATAATATACTACTTCCACGGAGTCTTCTTTGGGAAACCCAGAACATCACCAATCCAGATCACACGTCTGGATGAGCTTCACACAACATGTCTAAATCCGTACTAACACTTCCGGATACTAAGTGCAATTAATTGCGGGGATGTACGCATCGACATGTCAGAGAGCATCCTTCCTCCACCCATTAGTGGAGAGGGGCTTCCATGCAAGTATGATAAATAAGGGCTTCACGTGTCCAAGAAGAAACTTTGTCACCCTTGACGCGCAATTTCACGGAGATGCTATCAACGCACAGATCCGGCCTCTACTCGAGGGTTGGATGTTCCGGGCGACTTCTTCTCCATCGTTGAGCTTCTCTATAGCTGAACAAGCACAATGCTGAGTGAGATGGGAGAGGAGCCCCCGACCTTCCTTCCTTCCTTTTGGAGGTGTTTTGGAAAAAGTCCCCAGCCAATCTGGCTCCGGACGGCCTATCCTGATTTCAGGCGGCCGATCCCGACTCTAGGCGGCCGATCTTTGCTCTAGGCGGCTGAACCCTACTCTAGGTAGCCTAGCCTTGCTACGGTGGCCGAGCCTTGTTCCAGGCGGCTGTGACGGGGAAGAGGCTGGGATCGGCCTCTAAATGCAGCAAGGAGGAGGCGGGAGAGGAGCTCCTGGCCGACCTATCTCTGCGCGGCGATGGGAGAGAAAATCCCGGCCGGCCTTGCAGTAGGCGGCGACGGGGAAGGTGATCCCGGCTCAGCTTTGCTCCAGCCGGCGACGAGAGAGGACGAGCCCTGCGGCATGCCGATCCCCACTCACAGGCGGCCGACCCTGCTGGGAGAAAAAACCTCCCGATCACCTTGCATCCTCTTTCCTGCACCCGATCCCCGTCCCCTTTCTGCTTCCCCATCTCTCCACATATCCATATATAATCCTCATCTTTTAATAATAAACATATATTTATAGATCAATTCTCATAATGTAGCAGGACAAAAAAATCTATTTTTGCACAAATTGTCAAGAGACTTGCTCATAATCCCATACTAGATGTAAATAAAAAATCATATTTGTTTTGCGGGTTGCGCCAACTTATCACTATTAACAGCAAGATGCAAACATGAATTGACTATGATTTTATTTAACTGTCTCTCATCGAAAAAAGCACAACTTGATCTTGAGCACGTTCCATTTCCCAAGTGATTAAGCTAAGTATATTGTAAGACCATCGTAAATTATGTGCTACACTATTTCTATTTAAAGTACGTGCTTTTGATTGAGTAACAATATCTATATTCGAATGTGCTGATCGTGTATATTTGAGTGACCCCATAAAATCACATTGGTATATCGTAATGAATAATGAAGTTGTAAATGAATCAAGAGTAGATGACATTCTTATTATTGATATGCTAGCAAAAGGCCCATTAACTGTAATATAATATTAGTTTTTCCTTGCAAAAACTTTTAATGATGCCGCAAATGTTTTAGCAAATTCATATTGATGATTTATCATAGCACCAACTATTGTTTGATTGAGACGCATAGCACTGTGATAAAGCATAGAAGAAGAAGTATCAGTAACATCATCATGATCACATAAATGATGTTTACTCATATCAAAAATTTTACCCAACAAAGGATTATTGATGTGATCATTATTATGAGTGATAAAGGTTCAATGATATTCTTTATAATCGGTATATAATTCCTCATGACATTGTGAAACATCAAAGTTATACCTTTTGTATTCTCTTGTACACGCGGAGCTAATCCTTTCCCCCTAGGTGTGCCTACCGCCCTGCCCAGCTAATGAGAGCTTGATCAGCGAGTCTACCCGGGCCGAGAAGCACTCGGAGTCCCTTACCCCCACAGGCGAACCTGCGTACATGCCAGCTAGTGACAGCCTGAGCAGCGGGTCTACCTGGGGCCGAGCTAGTCTCGGGGTAGTGCAATAGTCTCCAAGAACCAATCCTTTCCCCCAAGCTATGTCTACCGCCCTTCCCAGCTAATGAGAGCCTGAGAAGCGAGTCTGCCTATGGCCGAGCAGCACTTGGAGTCCCTTACCCCCACAGGCGAGACTACAGACCTGCCAGCTAGTAGTAGCCAGGCAGCGGGTCTACTCGGGGCCGAGCATCACTCGGTGTTCTGCAAATTATCCAAACTCTTTCCAAACTCCAAACTCTCTCCCTTACCCCCCAGGTGTGCATGCAGCCCCGCCAGCTAGTGAGAGCCTGACAGCGAGTCTAGCTAGGGCTGAGCAGCACTCAGGGTATCCCTTACCCCCAGGCGAGCCTACGGACCTGCCAGCTTGTAGGAGCCAGGCAGCGGGTATACCTGGGGCCGAGCATCAGTCGGGGTTCTGCAAAGTATCCAAACTCTTTCCATACTCCAAACTCTCTCCCTTACCCCCCAGGTGTGCCTACAGCCCTGCCAGCTAGTGAGAGCTTGACAGCGAGTCTACCTGGGGCCGAGCGGCACTCGGGTTATCCCATACCCCGCAGGCGAGCCTACAGACCTGCCAGATAGTAGGAGACAGGCAGCGGGACTGCCCGGGGCTGATCATCACTCGGGGTTCTACAAAGTATCCAAACTCCCATTGGCTTTAAAATATGCAAAATAAAAACGAATCAGTGAATGCATTATGAAAGAACTTGGATTTGAATATACAATTTTGCGCCCTACTATCAGGGAGAGAAGTGCTTCAAATAGGTGCAAATCTTACCCCAAATGCTATGGGATTCCAACAACAACTATATGATGGGACTACTCTGAGTATGAAGACCTTACATACAAAATGTCAGCGCATGACCCTGGTCGTCACTTGATTCCTCTTCTATAGCCATGACGTTCGCCTGAATCCTTCTGTGCCGATCACTCTCCACGCTCACCGCACCAAAATGTTGAAACCAAAATTCTGTCTCTGTGGAGTCCGGGGTCCCAAAACAAGGGTGACCGTACACCTACTATGCTCAAGTGAACGATCTAGGCATTAGATTAGGAACTCAAAGGACATACCCAAGATCTCAGCATGGTGGTCCCACTACATACCCAGAAGACTAACTAATTCTTCCCCTCCCCAGCCAAAGGCTGAGATAAGACACCTCTAGAGGGCTCTCTTGGCCGACCGAAACATCTAAGGAGGATCTCAAGACAAACTCTCTCCTAACTAGAGATGCCTCCTTGGGTCTATACAAAATGTTCCTCATCCGATTCGCCAATGGCGTAATCCCGCCAAGTGGTTGCAAAATAAATATTGGTTGCGCCCCTTTCTCAGGGAGACAATGCTTATCCCCTACGAGCAAATAATATACAACTTCCACGGAGTCTTCTTCGGGAAACCCAGAACATCACCAATCCAGATCACACGTCTGGATGAGCTTCACACAGCATGTCTAAATCCGTACTCACGCTTCCGGATACTAAGTGCAATTAATTACGGGGATGTACACATCGACCCGTCGGAGAGCATCCTTCCTCCAACCATTAGTGGAGAGGGGCTTCCATGCAAGTATGATAAATAAGGGCTTCACCTGCCCAAGAAGAAACTTTGTTACCCTTGACGCGCAATTTCACGGAGCTGCTGTCCACGCACGGATACGGCCTCTACTCGAGGGTTGGATGTTCCAGGCGACTTCTTCTCCATGGCTGAGCTTCTCCATGGCCAAACAAGTACAATACTGAGCGAGACGGGAGAGGACCCCCCGACCTTCCTTCCTTTTAGAGGTGTTTTGTAAAAGCCCCCAGCCGATCTGGCTCCACACGGCCGATCCCGACTACAGACGGCCGATCCAGACTCCAGGAAGCCGATCTTTGCTCCAGGAGGCCGATCGCTGCTCCAGGAGGCCGAACCCTACTCCAGGAAGTCGAGCCTTGCTCCGGCGGCCGAGCCTTGCTCCAGGCGGCTGCGATAGGGAAGAACCCATGCTCAGCCTCTACAGGAAGCAAGGAGGAGCCGGGAGAGGATCTCCTGGCCGTCCTAGCTCTGCGCGGCGACGGGAGAGAAAATCCTGGCCGACCTTGCTGCAAGCGGCGACGGGGAAGGAGATCCCGGCTCGGTTTTGCTCTAGCCGGCAACGGGAGAGGACGAGCCCTGCCGCATTCCGATCTCCACTCCCAGGCGGCTGACCCCTGCTGGGAGAAAAACCTCCCGATCCCCTTGCCTCCTCTTTCCTGCACCCAATCCCCGTGCCCCTTTCTGCTTCCCCTTCTCTCCACATATCCATATATAATCCTCATCTTATAATAATAAACATGTATTTATACATAATAAATATATATTTTTATATATAGCCTTTACATATAAAATCTCCACGTGCATGTACGAGTGCCCGCATGTGCTCGAATGGGCTGCACCAAAACGCCGCTCATAGCATGCCCTGAGCCCGCTACATGGGGAGGATCCCACTCGGCCGGATACGGGGTTGTACATGTAAGGACACCATTTCATTGCCCTAATATGTCCTTTTATACCCTTGACTTTCATCAATGGTCTCAGGAAATTTCTTGTCAATGATTTGGACAAGAATAGAATACTCTGTCCATTCTTTATAGGCCAACACCAAATTTGAATCTAGTGAAACTGTACGGGATCAACTGCAACATTTAATACTGTCTTCACGATATTGTTGAGCACAAATTTCTCTCTCAATGGTATCGACCTTGACACTGAGAACTGCTTCTTTCTACATCTTCTCCACGATATTGACTCGAAGTGTTCCACGATCTCGATGGTATAAAGGAGAACCATATACAAGTCTCAGCGGTATAATTTTTTATTGCTGGAGCTTGCTTCTGTATCTTCTCCATGATCATGCCGATACCGTGGAGAGTCATATACTGATCTCAACAGTATTTGCTCTTCTCAGCTCTAAACATGTTTTAGAGTCAACATAAAATAATCTGCATAATCATGAAATATATATGCTATCAAATACAATATACACTTAACATTTTAAGTGTTGCTTCTTCAAATCTTGAAATTTTGAGGGTAATATTCCCAACATAAATATATTTAATATGAATTTTTTTTTGATTTAATGAATTAAGCTAAATTAAACCTTATCATCATCGTATACATATATATATATATATAGAGGTAGGCTTAGGCCTGACTTTTGTCAAGTCTTGGTAGGCTTAGGTCTGACTTTTGCCAAGCCTAGGCAGGGCTCAGGCCCTCCTTTAAAAGAAGTGCTTGGGAGTGCTAAATACTTGGTCGGTCCCATGTATGACCTAGTTTACTTTTATTTTCATATTGATAATTAAATTTAAAATAGAAATTTATTTTTAATAACAAACAATTATTGGTACCTTATTATAAGAATAAAGGAGATATACAAAATTATGTTAATTACAGAGGAATTAAATTAATGAGGCATACTATGAAATTATGGGAACGAGTAATAGAAAGAAGAGTAAGAAGGGAGACTAACATCTCGTAGAATCAATTTGGATTCATGTCAGGGCGGTCGACCATAGAAGCTATACATCTCTTGAGGAGACTCACTGACAACTACCAAGAAAGAAAACAAGATTTGCATATGCTATTTATTGATCTTGAGAAGGCTTATGATAGAGTTTCAAGAGAGATCTTATGTAGAGTCTTGGAAAAGAATGGTGTAAATGTATCGTATATTGATATAATCAAAGATATGTATACAAATTCAGCGACAAGGGTGAGGAGATTTGGAGGATTAGCACTTGAATTCCCCATCACTGTTGGCTTATATCAAGATTCAGCTTTACGCCCTTATCTCTTTACCCTTATCTTAGATGAGATTACCGGACATATCCAACAAGCAATACCTTGGTGTTTATTGTTTGCGGATGATATCATTTTGGTTGATGAGACGCGCGAGGGTGTAAACAGAGAGCTTGAATCTTGGCGAGACACTTTAGAAAAAAAAAGAAAGGCTTTTGGTTGAGCCAGGCAAAACAGATTATATTGATATTAAATATCGCAGTTTAAGAAGGACGAATGGCATCATTATTAAGTATTGTGATCAAGATATTTCCCTTTGCGAATTTTTTAAGTATCTTGGATCGATAATTCAAAAAGACTGTGGTATTGATAAAGATGTGACATATAGAATTGAAGCGGGTTAGTTGAAGTGGAGAGGTGTGTTAGAGATCTTACGTGATCGTAAAGAACAATTAAAACTCAAGAGAAAGTTTTTAACATATTATAATTTAACCAGCGATGCTCTATGGTTCTGATTGTTATGAAGTGAATTGTGTGCAAGAGCAAAAAATGGGAGTTGCAGAGATGTGAATGTTTAAGTAGATGTGTGGACACACGAAAACTCGATAAATTATGAATGAATGTATTAGGTTTAATGTAATGTCCCAAGCCGATCCAACGTGACAATGTCACAGCTCCGCTCTAGGCGACGTTACCGGGCTGCAGCCCAAGCAACCCAACCATTCTCTAGCCCACTGGCGGGTTATTGGTGGCTACAACCTCCCTTTGATGAGCGAACTCGAAGGTCAAGTTGGGCCTTACGGGGACTTCTCAGGAGGTCACCCATCCTAGTACTACTCTCTCCCAAGCACGCTTAACTATGGAGAAGTGAACGAACTCCATAGTTAAGCGTGCTTGAGCGAGTGTAGTACTGGGATGGGTGACCTCCTGGGAAGTTCCCGTACGACCCAACTTAACCGTCGAGTCCGCTCATCAAATTAAGGTTGTAGCCACCAACAACCTGCCAATGGGCTGGAGAGGGGTTGGGGTACTTGGGCTGCAGCCCAGTAACGTCGCCAAAATCGGAGCCGTGCGATTGTCGCGTTGGATTGGCTAGGGACATTTAATTTAATAAAAAGTGTTTTCATACTTCGGCATGCAGGACAACCACACATGAGAACAGTAAATGTTCTCTTTTGGGCCTTCAATGGCCAGCCAATTGCAGCACATGGGATTCAGCCCGCTACTTCCCACTTGGCTCTCCATCACCTACACAAAAGGGCCCACCAAAACGTGGCAAACAAAGCAACGATCAGTATTTTGCTGACCCATTTATAACGATCCCACCCCTTACTTGTGGCGGCATTTCTCTATCCCTGCAAATAAGGCATCATATATTTATCGTGGTATTTACAATGTGCAATTTAAGCACCATTCACCACAGACATAGGCTAAACAACCACATGCCCTATGCACTCAGGGCACCTTTTTGGTATACCGACCTTCCCCGTGTACCACCACCGTTCAGAGGTCCATGACTTAACGGTAACTTTGTCGTCCATAGGTACTTAACTTGACAACTATGTCGTTCCGATGTACTTAACTTGATGATCGAGTGCCCATTCAATGGCACTTAACTTGATGACCCAGTCGTTCAGAGGTACTTAACTTGATGGCATAGTATTTGTCCTCCACGGCTCAACTCATTATAAGCCACACAGCTCTGTACCATTTCAGGCTGACACCCACCACTGCTGGGCAATTTAAGCTCACAGCTTTACATATAATGGCCCCCAAGTCTCTTAGAGACAGATCTTACAACAATTTAGCTCACATGGAGCTATCACCGGCGACACTCACTGTTGCCCGATGACAACCACAGTTCTCCAAACTATGATCTTTTTTGGATATTATCCTGGATATGCTTCCACTACTTTGATACAACATCCTACATACCCCTAGACCCCAGATTTCACACGTACGTCACACGCATATCCACAGAGTCTTTTCCGTCACGTAAAGCATAAAACATCACCAATCCAACCTGTCCAGATGGGCTTCTCACATCATGCATGTTCCGTACTTTACATTTTCTGATCTATATGCATGGATAACCGGGGATCAAACTGATCTACCCATTGGAATCCACCCTTTTTCACCTTTCGATGAGGGGTTCCATGCAAGTATGCATATTGAGGACTTCACTTATCTGGGAGAAAATCATTACCCTTGTAGTTCTCTTTGGAGCCATAGCGTTTGAGTTCTATCCGGTTGGAAATGCGCACGATGATTTCTTCTCCACGGACTTAGCTTCAGATCTTGATTACGATGAGGGAATCCTCTTCAGCACCTTCACAAAGCTCAGCCCAACACCTTAGCTCCACCCCCTTAGTTCTCTTCTCAAGAAAACTCAAACGAAAAGATGGATTGAAGAGAGAGAGAGTGTGAAGGAAATAATGATTTCCTCATCCCAACCCCTCTACATATGTGGCCTTGGGTAAACCCTAGCCACACGATCAATCCATCAAAATGAAGCATTGGCCTGGATTTGAGTTAAAAAGTCAACCTAACCGCTTTGACCAGCCAGCTGGCGCTGCTGTTACTCGAGAAATCCTTTCGACCTTCGTCGAAAGGATATTGCACTACATTCGTCGACCATACCGAAATCCGTTGGACGTTCGTCGAATTCCGTTCGATGTTCGCCTAAAGGATACCTGACATATAATAGAACCACATTTGTCGAACTCTGTTCGACGTTTTAGCCTGTTACTTTCTACACCTTTTGTGGTGTTACATTTAATACAAGAGTAACACCAATTACAGAGATGATGAGAGAAGCTCGACTAAGATGGTTTGGACACATATAAAGGAGACCATTAGAGGCACCTATTAGGAATTTTGAGAGTCTAGTCACTATGCATGTTAAACGAGGGAGGGGTAGACCAATAAAGGCTTGGAATGAAACTATACAAAAAGGTATGATGTACTTAGGCTTTAGTAAGATTATGACAAAAGATAGGGCACAATGACGACAAAGGATCCATGTAGTTGACCCCGCTATAGTGGATAAAGGCTTGAGTGTTATTAATTATCTTGCAGGTCACAAGCTCTAGCAGCCCGCAACATAGTAGTTGTTGGCCTACAGGGCATAATGGGTAGCTCCTTAAGGCTTTTAGAGCCCTGAAATCCTACCTGAAGCCCAGGCTAGGCCTTATCCAGACCCATGTCGGGCCTGGTGTCTAGGCTTTGCCCGAGCTTGGCCTGAGTTGAGCATCAACCCTATCCTTCACCCAAAAATGGGCCTAATTAAGCCCGACATAGCCTGGACCTTCCCAATTTCAAGCCTAAGCCGGCTTTTCCAGGCTTGGACCAAGCGAACTTTTCAACACGATTATATATATATATATTACCATCTTCGAATGGGCTTCGCCCGTTTTCGATGCGTCGTTGCGGACTTTGCCCGCAACCAAATGGGCTTCGCCCGCCCCTCGACGTTGAGTGCACTCTCAAAGCTTGCCCAGGCGTTGAGTGGACACTCAACTCCTGGGCAAGCGTTGCGTGTGCACTCAACGCCTGAACAGGCATTAAGTTCACTCTCAACACCTGCCCAGGCGTTGAGTGCACTCCCAACGCCTGCCCAGGCGTTGAGTGGACACCCAACGCCTGAACAAGTGTTGAGTGTGCACTCAACGCCTCAATAGGCGGGTAGGCGTTGAGTTGACACTCAACTCCTGCCCAGGCATTGCGTGTGCACTCAACGCTTGCCCAAGCATTTAGTGGGCATTCAACGCCTGAACAGGCGTTGAGTGGGCACTCAACGCCCCCGGCATTGAGTGCACACTCAACGACTGAGTGCACTCAATGCCCCTGAGATTATTTATTTATTTAATTAAATTATAAAAAAAACAAAAATTAATAACATATTCTCGATGCCCCCTCCCCTGCTTCCGCCAGCTATTCTGTCGCCGGCGGCGGAGCCGGCGGCGGCGGAGCCGGCGGCGGCCTGCCCTGTGCCCACGGGCATGTTCGCCGGCCTCCGGCGAACACGCTAGGGGCTGTCCGACGGCGAGTGGGCAGGGCCACCATCGGCAGTGGCCCTGCCCGTGAGACCCAGATCTGGGTCTCACGGAAGGGCCACCGCTGGCGGTGGCCCTGGCCTCTCGCCGTTGGACAACCCCCGGCGTGTTCGCCCGATTCCAGTGAACCCGCCGGCCGCTCCGCCGGTGGCGGTGCCGGGAATAGGCGCGGGCTATTCTCTTCGGGAATAGGCACGATCAGTTATCGGGATTTTTCCTGAAGTGAACAGTGTCAGTTTTGGTGGAAATGTTGTAGGTAGTTCTCTTCTTTTGTATCCAATGACCCATATTTGGAGATGCTTGATCGAACTGTTCTTGTTCATTTTTTGGTGTGTTTCAAGATATGTCTATTATTTATATGAAAAGATATATATATATATATATATATATATATATATATATATATATATATATATATATATATTATATATATATATTATATATATATATATACGAGCGACAGGACGAGCCTCCGGCCCGATGGCCACGCGGCATAGTACCCGGCCGGCGACGGAGGGCTTCGCCCGCGATAGCACCCAAATGAAACAATTAATTAATGAAATAATTAAACCATAAACAATTAAAAATAAAAATAAGTAAATATTATAATTAATAATAAATTAAAAAATTCATTCATTACAACACCCGCTTGCTACTTATAATATTTATAAATAATATAATAAATTATAACTATATAAATATTATAATAAAACAGGCGGCCCGGCGGGTGAACAATGAGCTAAGCCCAGCCATTCACAGCCCGCCAAGCCCGCCACCATGCTCCTTTCAATATGAATTCCGGAAATCGATATTTATACCCAAAAATTCAACTTTATTTGGCAGTGTGGGACTAAAATAGGCGGGTGAACAGTGCTCACCTGCCTATTTTAGTCCCACACTGCCAAATCAAATTTCAGTTTTGGGTATAAATATAGATTTACTGGAATTGTGTTTGAAATCTGCATGGTGGCGGGCTTGGCGGGCTGTGAATGCCTGGGCTTGGCTATTAAGGTGCTGTTGTTAGCGGGCCACTTTGTGTAACCTGTTTTTGAAATTTTTTCACATAAATTTAGGATCCTAGTAGTAGATTTAGGAGCTCTAGTAAAATGTGGAGAAAGAAGGTTAGTTTGATCAGACGGCCACTGATATAGTGGAAGAGATCAGACAGCCATTATTTTTCTGTGAATTTCGAACTCATGTTATTTGTAGACTCAGTATTTCTTTATGATATGGTATATATATATATATATAATATATATATATATATATATATATATATATATATATATATATATATATATATATATATATATTATAAAAGCAATATAGGTATTTGAAGGCACACCATAGATCAAATAAGAGCAATTAGATTATGAGAGAGAGCATGAGATGGGGGGTGAGAGATGAGGGGAGAGAGTTGGGAGAGAGAGAGAGGAGGGAGAGAGAGAAAGAGATAGAGAGAGGAGAGAGAGAGAGGGAGAGAGAGAAAGGGAGAGGAGAAAGGGGGCGGAGAGAGGGGGAGGAGAGAGGGAGAGAGATGGGGAGAGAGATGTGGAAGGGAGAGAAAGAAGAGGGAGATAGAATGTGTGAAATTAATGTTTTTAGGATAAAACATATTTTTTTTATTAAATAAAAATTGTAATATTGATTTATATTTTTTACGGTCATTTTGAGTACTCATATGTATATATTGCGGGCACTGCCCGTCTTGATTTGGGTGCATCCCGCTTTGATGTGGGCGCATGCCGCTTTGATGCGGGCGCAGCACGTAACAACGCATCGAGCACGGGAGAAGCTCGTTCGGAGGTGGGCGAACCTCGCCTGGATGCGGCCGAAGGCCGCCTGAGAGCATCGAGCATGGGCGTACCCCGTGCGAAGATGCTCGTATATGTATATATATATATATATATATATATATATATATATATATATATATATATATATATATATATATATATATATATATATACTATTCTATAAAGGAAAACTTCCCTTTGGTGCAACATTCATAAAGCCTAATATACCCTCAATCTTTTTACTTTAAGACTAACATAAATTCAAGAAATATTCAAATACATTTGAAAATAAAGCTTACTTATGTAATTACAGCCTAAAGTCACCTCCAAAATAAAGCTGATAGCTGGCAATTATGAGGCAAAATGTCCAAAAAACATCATGTCAAGTGCTCTCATTACACCATATCAGATGTCAGTTGCTCTCATTACTAATATATATTTATATATTATATATATTTATAATATATTATGTAATTGCACCCTAAAGTTACCTCCAAAATAAACCTGATAGCAGACAATTATGAGGCACAATGTCCAAAAAACATCATGTCAAGTGCTCTCATTACACTCTATCAGATGTCAGTTGCTCTCATTACTAATATATATTTATAATATATTATATAAATATATACTATATCAGCCGCCGCCGGGGGCGGGCGAAGCCCGCCGGGCGAGGGCGTAGCCCGCGGGCGAGGGCGTAGCCCGCCGCCGCTACTGGGTACTGTCGCGCGGGGCACGAGGGCCGGAGGCCCGTTCCTGTCACTCCCACTCCGACGACAAATGTCGCTCCTACGACAAATGTCGCCCCCCACGACAAATGTAATCGCCCACGACAAATGTCGCCGCCCACGACAAATGTCGTCCCCACGACAAATGTCGCACCACCGGCGAATGTCGCACCCCCGGCGAATGTCGCACTCCGCCGAATGTCGCACCCCGCCGATTGTCGCACCCCGGGCGAATGTGCCGAGGGCCGAAGGCCCGTGCCTGTCACTTGTATATATATATATATATAGATATATATATAGATATATATATATATATATATATATCTTTATTATATATAATACAGTAGACATATCTCAAAGCACACCATGAATCTCATCTGTGCCGTCTGATATCCAGAAAATCAAATCTGATCGTTGGATTCAAGAGAGTAGGGCTGCCATTAAAAAAACTCAAAAACAGTCACTGTTCATACCAGGAGAATTCCCGATATCCCCCGCTTCGGCCAAACCGTCCACCGCCCCGTCTCTGTCGCCGGCGGCCTGCCCGGCGCCCACCGGCGGGTTCGCCAGAGGCTGGCGAACCCGCCGGTGGGCGCCGGGCAGGCCGCCGGCGACAGCGAGGGGCGGTGCCTGAGTAGGCGGAAGCGGGAGGATATCGGGGGAAAATTGTTTTTTTTATTTCATCTTTTTAAACAAAATCAGTAATTATATATTTTATTAAATTATATAATTTAGTTTTTTTATTTTATAAATTTTTTATATTCTTTAAATAATTACTAAATTTATTAAAATCTGATTTTTTTTTATTTCATTTCTTATTTTAAAAAATAATAAGTAATTATATAATTTATTAAATTATATAATTTGGTTTTTTATTTTATAATTTTTTATATTCTTTAAATAATTAATAAAATCATTAAAATTTCTATTTAAAAATTCAAATACTTCCTTTAAATACTTTTAAATTTTGTCCGGGTCGGGCGAAGCCCGCCGGGGAGGCGGGCGAACTCCGCTTGGTTGCGGGCGAAGCCCACAGCGACGCATCGAGAACTGGCGAAGCCCGTTCGAAGATGCTAGTATATATATATGGAGGGAGGGAGGGAGGGAGGGAGAGATAGAGCGACATACTATATAAAATAGTAAAAATAATAATGAATTGTGGGGTTTAATTCTACTTTGGCATGGTCCAGATCCAATCTTGAAATTTTGAAACTTCTCTGAACCTGTATGTTGTGGTTATGATTTCAATACTGATAATAAAACATAGGAATCATACCTTGATCAATACTGTTCTTGATTCAAAAGATCAAATTGAACCTAAATAATCCACATTCTATTCGATTTGGTTCTATGCAATTTTGGATTTGATTAATGGTTCTCAGCTGTAAGTGATTATTCTTGTTGCAATAGATCTCGTTGATGGTGTCAAAAGTGATTATTCTTTAGCATGATTGTTTGCTGTAAAAAAGCACAATAATTTTATCATGAAAGTTGATCTTGTACGTTTGTAGGTTTAATTTACTTATTTTTATTCTAAGGTCGTAAATGTGTAATGTCAGCGACATGTTCCATTGAGTTATTAAGTCATGTTTTTTAATTTTTTAAGTCATGTATTTCAAATCAAAAATATTTTTAAACATAAAATTCTACATCTCATAAGTAACGCGTGTGTAAAATGTATTATTGTTAGGAGCACACCTATTTTACATATTAGCACATCATTGATATTGACACAATACAAAATTTTATTTGACAACTCAATTTTGTATGAGCGCACCGACTTGAATTTTTTTATAAAAGTTTTTTCATGAGCATTAAAACATATTTTAGCACCGAAAATGTTATCATATTGATGCAATACATTTAACCCAAAATGAAAATAAAATAAAATAACATCATAAGTTCACACAACTGAAACATAAACATCCAAAATGCAAAACATCAATCCAATGACGGCTTGATACATAGCATGCCATTTTTTTACATGAAC
This sequence comes from Platanthera guangdongensis, assembly GCA_039583875.1. Lineage (NCBI taxonomy): Eukaryota > Viridiplantae > Streptophyta > Magnoliopsida > Asparagales > Orchidaceae > Platanthera > Platanthera guangdongensis. The sequence continues at coordinate 59,275,128 of CM077163.1, forward strand.
AAAAGTATTCATTTTGGTATCGTACTTGACCTGTAATCTATCTGCATTAAAGAAGCAAATAAAATACAAGTTAAGTAATTTTAACAATAACAATTGTATTGAAGCAAAGTAATTATCACACAATGTTTCAATTATCGCCCAAATTATCTATATCACCATTAAGATTTTCTAGACGCAGATTAACCTGCATTGACTAACCAAGTGTGAAATATCATTCAGATAAGTAATTAACTGTAACATTTGTATTGAGGCTCAGTAAATTTTACACATGGTTTCATCATCTTGTTATTTTTGAACATTCCTTGCTCTTGCAAACATTTCATGATAATGTGATGCGATTAATAGTCCAATGTCCACCATCAAATGTACAAATTAACAAAATGATAATGTGAATATAGGAGGTAGATGACAATCTTCTTCATCAACAAATGAACAAAATGATTGTTGTTAACAAATCCAATAGAAATTTTCATGTGGTTAGTTGGAGGTGCGGAATGTAATGGAAAATTTTTGAATGACTGATACTTTGAAAAATGAACCGTTGTGACAATATAATGTGATGCGATTAATAGTCAATGTCCATCATCGTCATCCACTTTGCTAGCTTCGCCGGAATTATATCACAATGTAGAGACTCTACCAACTCTAATTTTCTTGCATCTCCGAATATTTGTGCATTATATATTGCCTCGTTATTGGTCATTTCCAATAATAAATCTTTACGTATTTGCTGCCACATTTGACACATATTTACTGCATGGCTTATGACCTGTAATCGCAATGCCCATCACCTATCATATCTTGACATGGATGCTATATTTTAAAATGTAAGATGACATTTCTTTACGAATACTTTGAAGAAATATTTTGGATGTTGGATTATCTTTCTTCTCAACATCTTCTTGTGATACTCTTGCTATTCATTAGTACATGTCTAAAAAGTGAGGGTTCTCTTTTGGTTGATTTGAGTCTTTTCTTGTCTTGTTCAAATTCCTTGGGCCGTCCTTTTAGGCAGATTGGAAGCGAATGTTCTAAAGTTTAGCTTATTGTAGGGTCCCAAAGCTCACGCAATATGCGCTTCAGTTCATGCTTTTGAATTAGTGTTGAATTATTATACTTTTGTAATATCCCATTCAACTCCATTTTTATATCCTGCACTGATCGTTCTCCTCCTTGACCTCAAAGGTGTCATGCATATGATCCTCCAACTTCAACTATTTCCAATGCTTATGTATCATCCATAGAGGAATATCATTGGAATTGGTCATGCACATAAATAACTCGTGGCCGCAAGGCAAAGCCATAGTATGCCGAATTTTGTGAGTCAAATTTTTATGGGGCTTGGTTGCCCAAACTTAACCAAATTCTCCCTTTTTAATGATCTCTAAAGCAGCAACAAAAATTTTCCTAGCAACCCAGTGTACAACGATCCTCTAAAATAGGTATTTACTTGAATGGAACTTTGACCAATGATCGCTTAATCTCGGTGTGTTGAAGATTGATCATTGATCAAAGGTTTTCCAAATAGCTGTCAATTTCCTATTGACACTTCAAGAAAATTTTTAAGTTGACTGTGACCACTTTCCATTGGTTTTGTTTGGCAATTGCCCAAGTGCAAAAACTAATCAAACCCAAGTTGAAATGAGGACTCTCTGTACGACTCAATCCATGTTTTAATAAGATTACTGCATAACCTCCAGATATTTTTCAGCATAAGTGGTAAACATTGCATTTAGGCTATCATTGAAATCATTAGCTATAAGTGAGTTCACACACAATTTGCCATTTGATAAAAAGTATAAAACTCTTTGCCCTATTTGAAATACCTTTTGCAATATGCTAAAACATTCCTATTAATGTGCAATTGACATAAAATGATTTTCGTAGTGGAAAGAACAACTTATAGTGTTCCACAATGCAATTTTTCGATCTATTCAACAACTCCTGGTGTAGAACTTTCATGTAATGCACTCTTAAATGCTTCAAGAGCCCATATGTAGCTACT